>OVBE01005467.1:0-21662 GCA_900406425.1 Iberis pinnata | reverse complement strand
GAAAATTTTTGTCGGTAAAATTTATACTGGAATATTTTATGGAAAAATTTATTCGTGGAAATTTTTGGTTAGAATTTTTTTTTTTTAATCATTTTAGCTTCTAAATTTTTTAGTATCTATAGTATCCAGATTTTGGGATACAAATTAATTAGTATCTAGATACTGAATCTGGATACAAATTTTTTAAAGAAAAAACGAACAGTATCTCAGTATTTGGAGCCAGATACAATATCTAGATACTGAAACGAACAGGGCTTTAATAACAAGGTTTTTCAAAGAAATTTACAAGACCTTTAAAAGTGATGAGGAACGCGATTCCACCAAGACTTCTGGGAAGAATCCAAAACTCCATAACTTTTATCAAACAGACACCATATCTATCAAGCGAGTATATCACAAAGAGGAGGATGCCAAGTTGACGACTCATGTAAGGAGATATATATGAATATTGGTCTAGGGTGGGTTTTTTTTTCCAGGAGATCCACACGGAGTCTTCTAGGAATAAAGACACCATTAGAATAAGTCTTTTACTACTATACTCATAACTTGAAGCATTAATGTGGGCTATTCAAAGTTGTACCGCAGAGGACTGAAATGTTACGAGTATGAAATGACAGTTCATAACTCGTATCCATGATTTAATCTCCAGATGAGTGGACTATTTTCGTAAATTGGCTGCACACTTTCAACGTCCTACGTGTTTCCCTTCCTTCTTTTCATCTTACTCTAGTTCTGAAATCATGTAATAGTTTGGCAGATAGTATAGTCAAATTCACGAGAACCCAACATGAAGATTGTTCTTTTGTAGGTTACTCTCTTTTTGATTGGATTACCAATCAAGGAATTTTATCATACTAATAAATGTTAGGTTGACAAAAAGAAAAACTTTAAATTTTTATAATTAAATTCTAGTCACTTAAAAAATAAACCATAAACTTTAGCTAGTGAATTTTTTATTTAAATGTTCTAATTCCTTAAAATTGTGATATTATAGAAAATAAATAATTTTAATGATATATATATATATATATATATATATTTTTTTGTGATATTTTATAGAATTATTCTTAATTATATATTTTTATTGAAACTAATTTACGGTAAAGCTACAATACTAAAAAATGAATTTTATTGTACTAACACATATTTTCAGAAAAATATTTGTGTGTTTTGACTTCTTTTTTTAGCTTAACCCCAAAAATGGAGAAAGACCAAGGTGGACTCGATGAATGCATGAAAGATTAAACGAATTATATCTTATTTTATATCAGGCCCATTAAAGACTACGAGAGTTCTAAATCAATTGAAGCCTTTTTTGTTCTGTGTTTGAAAGTCCCACATCGAAAGACTTGAACAATAGCAGGAGAAGTTTCATATTATAAATAGAGGTGCCATTCACGGTTAATAACTCACGCAGCCATGTGGTGAGCACAAAGCGAACTATTCTTTCGCCTTTTACTAAAGAATACCGTGTGCTCTCCATATCAAGTGGCATACGCCTATTTTTGGAGGGTCCTACTATTTAGTGGGCCCAATAGTAATTAAGTTAAAAGTTGTAGTTACTAAATTATATAATAATTAAAGTAAAAATTATAAGCCTATTTTTTGGATTGTCATACTTTCGAGTAGGCTCAATATCCATCTAGTTAAAATATTAATTGCTGCGGTTTGTATATTATTATATTGCGATATAAACGCAGTAAAATAAATCCATTATATTTTAATGGTTTCTTAATTCAATAATTTCAATTGTTTTCCCTTGTTTTTTTTTCAGTTGTCGCTTTTAATTTTTTTTTTTTTGAAAAATAGATAAAATCTTGAAAAGAATATAATATAAACTAAATTATTTTGGTTAGTAGTTTAATACACAAGTATAATAAATTTATCTTTTCATACATGAATTTTCACTTTCACGGATTTTTAACATTACAGTTAATAGACGTTAATTCAATTAATTCTAGTTAATTAAATTTATTAATTTTTAATTCTTTGTGGTTAAGTGAACTCGGAATGATGAAACTACTCTTGCTCAGTTTAGGCTTCTAAGTTTTTTTTCAAATCGATTTTGAATAAGAATCCTAAAACAAAACATTTTAAAGTCGTGATTGTTGTGTTTTGTGATGTGAGAGTTGCGATTTCAGGAGAAAATAAGAAGAATCAAGTTTTGGTTTTGGCAAGTATGAGATATTATTTAACTACAATTTTTCTTCTTCTTGTTTCTCATATGTTTCTCGGGTTTTATAGAAATTTTATCGGGTTTTGATATGATGATGTATGGTGATTTATGTGTTTTCAAGTTTGTGAAAATGAAATTAATTTATCGACTTGAAGAATAATTGTGGTTAGACTGATCAATTTTGTGTCAAAATTGTGTTTAGTTTTCACAGTTGATTCACATATCAAGTATCTCCATTATTTATATTTAAGTGACTCGTATATAAAACTGAATATGCACTATGAAGGCTTAGTATATGTTGAAGATGGTGAGTTCATTTATCGTGGAGGTTCGGTGAAAGAGATGGTCATGGATCCCGATTACATGACATGGTCCATCTTCGAAGAGTTATGCGAGGAGAATAGGATGACATGCACAGTGGAGCAAGTTTGGTACAAGCTACCTCATGAGAAAATGAACAAAATTAAGTTGATTTATGAAGATAAAGATGATGACATTCTCAAAATGTGTAGTGCGCCAACAAAAAAAGTTGACCTGTTCATTGAAAATAACGTTGAAATTAAAAAAAGTGAACTCACGATCATCATATAAGTGAATCTAGGTACCAAAGACCGATTTTGTTGCGTGTCATCTCGAGTAATCGCTATATAAAAAAAGTTGAAAAAAATTAAAATCTCAAGATTAGGAAGTGGATATTTCCAAAAGTTGAACCTAGTGGTTTGAAACTCAAAATCTCCCATATACCATGAGAATTTAATATTGAAGGATGTGTCTCACAAAAGAGAGATTTGTTCTTGCTTTCCTTATAGCCTCTCCATGACATGTCCCAATAATTCATGTCTTAATCTTGATTTTTTCTTGTTTTTTTTAGGACAAAGAGAAGCTTTTGGGATCAAGAACTAATAGGTTTGTACGTAGTTCTATTGGGGGAGAAGAATACTAGGAAGATTTTGTTTCTAATTTTTGAATCGAGGAAAGAAAAATTGAATGATTAGTAAACAAAAGATACGTATGATCTCAAGTAATCAATTAGTAATTGACTGTTTTTACTTTTTTCTTTTTATAGCTACGTGAGTCTTCATTTCTTTTTTTAATGGTCTAGAAACACACATGTGTGATTATGATTAAGGAAATGGAAGTAAAATTTTAGTTTTAAAAATAGAACATACTTTAACTTGTTTTGGAAAACATTATAAAAATTAATTTTAGTCCAAAAATCTATAATATTAAAAATAGCTTTTTTTGTTAAACAAAATACTTTATTACTAAAAAATTCATACCCCATTAAAAGAGCAAAATACAAACAAACAACATAGTCTTACTTAGAAACTCCGTCAAATTACATTAGAAATGGGAATAAGAACAACAAAGATAGGACTAAAAGACAAGCGAAACGAACCATCTTGGAAGCACATTCGAAGTCTGTCGGAAGATAATCCCAAGTAAATAGAGGAGGAGACTAAAGTATAAAAAAATACACTTGTGTCTAAAAGAATATCTTCTACTATCCAGATGAGACATGAGGCCAAATTCATATTCTCTAAGATGAGCACCAACGAATTGTATGGTCATTAATCGATGAAGGAGGTGATTGCCATCAACAGACCAGAGCAATAGCATAGGTTTCCACAAAACTTGAGAAGTCCATTGAATCATACAGGCCAAATTGCATTTCAATGTTGCAATCGAACCTGCACCGACAACAAAATAGAAACCAAGCTAACAAACATGACTATAAACTTAGACCAAAACTAGTATAAATTTAAATACGAAATAAATAAAAAATTAGTATACCTCTAAAACTATTAATTTAAACCTTAGACGGTTAAACCTTCATGATTGAATTCTAATTACTTTAAATATAAATCCTAAACTATAATTAGTGAAATTAAACTAAAAAAATTATAAATTCTTAAAGTTGTTTTTATATTTGTGACTCATTAAGAAATTCAATTATGTAATAATACATTGGGAACATATGTGGTATTTTAAATATAAACTTATTATGGAATTACTCTTGATTATGTATTTTTGTTGAAATTAATTTACGGTAAAGCTATAATACTAAAAATTAATTTTATTGTACCCACTAAAACAGATTTTGAGAAAAATATTTGTGTGTTTTGACTTTTTTTTATTTAGCTTAGAGACGACAAAAGTAGACTCAATGAATACATGAAAGATTAGATGAATAAAATAAAAAAAAATTATATTAGGCCCATCAAAGACCACGAAGAGTTCTAAATCAATGAAAGCCTTTTTGTTCTGTGTTTAAAAATCCCACATCGAAAGACTTGAAGAATAGCAGGAGAAGTTGCATGTTATAAATAGAGGTCTCATTCACAGTAAATAACTCACGCAGCCATGTGGTGAGCACAAAGCGAACTATTCTTTCGCCTTTTACTAAAGAATACCGTGTGCAAAGTTATATAATAATGAAAGTATAAATTATAAGCCTTATTTTTGGATTGTCATACTTTCGAGTAGGCTCAATATCCATCTAATTAAAATATTAATTGCTGCAGTTTGTATATTGCTATATAAACGCAGTAAAATCAATCCATTATATTTTAATGGTTTTTTAATTCAATTGTGTTCCCTTGTTTCTTTTTCAGTTTTTAATTTTTTAAAAAAATATTTCCCAAAGACATATTAAAATACATAAATTATTTTAGTTAGCTGTTTAATATACAACTATAGAAATTGTTTTTTATTATATGAACTTTCAAAATTTCAAAATTTGTATATTTTCAACGTCGCAATTAATATACGCTAATTCAATTAACTCTAACTAATTAAAATTGTTAATTTTAATTTTTTGTAGTTCTGTGAATTCAGAATGATGAAATTATCCTTACTCAGTTTAGATTTCTAAGTTTTTCTTCAAATTGATTTTGAGTAAGGACCCAAAAAACAAAACATCTCAAAGTCGTGATTGTGTGTTTTGCGATGGTTGCGATTTCAGGATAAAATAGTAAGAAGAATCAAGTTTTGATTTCGGCAAGTATGAGATATTGTTTAACTATAATTTTTTTTTCTTGTTTTTCATCTATTTCTCAGTTTTATTGGAGGTTTATCGTGTTTTGATATGATGAGGTATGGTGATTTATGTGCTTTCAAGTTTGTGAAAATGAGATTAATTTATCGACTTGAAGAATTATTGTGGTTAGATTGATCAATTTTGTGTCAAAATTATGTTTAGTTTTCACGGTTAATTCACATATCAAATATTTCCATTGTTTATATTTTAGTGACTCATATATATAGTTGAATATGCATTATGGAGGCTTAATATATGCTGAAGATGGTGAGTTCATTTATCGCGGAGATTCGGTGAATGGTCATGGATCCCGATTACATGACATGGTCCATCTTTGAAGAGTTTTGCGAGGAGAACTGGATGACATGCACAATGGAGCAATCTTGGTACAAGCTACCTCATGAGGGAATGGACAAAATTAAGTTGATTTATGATGATAAAGATGATGACATTCTCAAAATGTGTAGTGTTGTTATGACATCAGGAGTTCACATATCAAATATCTTCATTGTTTATATTTTAGTGACTCATATATAAAATTGAATATGCACTATGGAGGCATAATATATGCCGAAAATGGTGAATTCATTTATCGTGGAGATTCGGTGAAAGAGATTGTCATGGATCCCGATTACATGACATGATCCATCTTTAAAGAGTTTTGCGAGGAGAACGGAATGACATGCACAATGGAGCAAGCTTGGTACAAGCTACCTCATGAGGGAATGGACAAAATTAAGTTGATTTATGATGATAAAGATGATGACATTCTCAAAAAGTGTACTGCTGTCATGACAACATGAGTAGTTGACTTGTTCATTGAACAAGTTCCAAGACAAACAAGCAAATCCAATTAAATAAAAAAAAATAGCGTTGATATTAAAAAAGTAAACTCACGATCATCATAAAATTGAATCTAGGTACTCGAAGACCGATTTTGTTGCATGTCATCTCGAGTAATCGCCATATAAAAAAAGTTGAAAAAAAATTAAAATCTTAAGATTAGGAAGTGGATATTCTCAAAAGTTGACTGATATACCATGTTTTCGTTATGTTTTACCTATAGTTTTGCATTCATTATAGGTTAATTCACTTACATATAGGTTGTGTAGCTTGCATTTTGCATTGCATATCATTAGTTCATGTGGTAGAAGTGAAGGAAGCAAAATCGAGGATCTAAAAGGGCTTAAAAGATGATTAAGAAGGTAAAAACAAAGCATACCGGGCTACCATAGCGGTTTACCAGGCCGCTATGAACATATCGGGCACATGCAGCGGTCTACACAAACCGCTGTGAAGGGAGATTCGTCCAGGTTGTCACAGTAGTTTGTAGCAGGGGGCTACGCAAACCGCTATGAAGAAGCTACAGAACATACCAGTGGTCATACCGGTTTGTATCATCAGAAGTCAACTTTTTCCACCTTTTGACCTTTTTAATTAAATTTCAAGTGGGTTAACCCAAATGTCTTGGGTTGACCCAAGGGATTTTAGTGGATACTATTTAAGCTTTTTACCTAATTTTTATGAAGTTTAAGCTTTATTTTTCTAAAAAGAACTTTGTAATCCTTTAATTCTCCTGCTATTTCAAGTTTGATTTCTTGTTTGATTGTTCTCTTTTCCTTCTCAATCATATTTCTAATCATGATTAACTACATATCTATCCTTAGATTTTGTGTTTATCAAATGATTAGTAAGTAGTCCTCATTAAGCAAATGGTTGGGTAACTAGGTAGATTAAGTGATGGATTATGATTTTTAGTATTCAGTTTTCATTAATCTTCATGTAGTTGATGATCTTAATGCTACGTTTAGCTTGATCAATTGAATCTAAATCATAGGTTGAAATGTGCCTGAAAGGTGTTCGATAAAATGTCGGAATCAATCTCTACATGCTAAATGAGTCCTAACCAATAGATTTGTGTTAGTTAGTTTAGTGGTTTAGCGTGGATTATGATTTAATGTTTCATAATTGTGTAATTATCCAAGAGATTGTCTTAATTAGGAAAATGATTAGTGCTATAAGAATGGATTAGTCTATTTTAAAGAATCTTAGACCAAAGATTAGCTTAATAGTTAGTATTGAACATCATAGGAAATCACTTAATTATCTGAATCAATTGTCCATATCATTTGCTTAGCCATTTTACCTTTGAATTTAAGTTTAATTTTCCGTTGACTTTTGTTAATTGTTGTTGACTTTTGAAACTGTTGACTTTTTAGTTTATGCATGTTTGAATCTTTGAACCCAACAATTCTTAATGGCCTAGACTAGACATGATTCTAAATGGAGTAGTGTGTTAAACATTACCTGAATTTAGTTGATATCTTAAGTAAAATAATGATAAATGATTAGACTTAAGTATTTTCTTAGATAAGATTACAAATTCTTGTTTATCATTGATCCCTCGTGGTTTGAAACTCAAAATCTCCCATATACCATGAGAGTTTAATATAGAAGGATGTGTCTCGAACTTGTTCTTGCTTTCCTTATAGCCTCTCCATGACATGTCCCAATAATTCATGTCTTAATCTTGATTTTTTATTGTTTTTTTAGGACAAAGAGAAACTTTTAGGATCAAGAACTAATAGGTTTGTACGTAGTTCTATTGGGGGAGAAGAATACTAGGAAGAGTTTGTTTCTTATTTTTGAACTAAGGAAAGAAAAATTGAATGATTAGTAAACAAAACATACATATGATCTCAAGTAATCAATTAGTAATTAATAGTTTTTACTTTTTTCTTTTTCTTTATAGCTACGTTAGTCTCCATTTCTTTTTTTAATGGCCTAGAAAACACGTGTGATTAATTATTATTAAGGATATGAAAATATAGAGATTCTTTAAAATAAAATTTTAGTTTTTAAAATAGAACATACTTTCACTTGTTTCAGAAACATTATAAAAATTAATTTTAATCCAAATACTAAACTTTAAACTAGTTTTTCTCTTGTCAAGCAAATTATCAAATGTTCTTACCCAATTAAAGAATCAAATAATACAAACAAACAATATAGTCTTAATTAAAAACTCTTGCCAATTCAACAACATAAGTGGGATTAACAACAATAAAAATAGAGTTAAAAGACAAGCGAAACGAACCATCTTGGATGCATATTCGAAGTTTATCGGCATATAGTCCCGAGTAAAAAGAGGAGGAGGAGACTATAGTGTAAAAAAATACATTTGTGTCTAAAAGAATATTATTTACTACCGAGAAGAGACACGATACCAAATCTATATTCTCTAAGATGAGCACAAAACACACGAACTTTATGGCGATTAATCGACAAATGTGGTGATTGCCTTCAGAGCATTAGCGTAGGTTGGGCCAAATCGCATTTCAACGTTGCAAGTCCCCCTGCATTGACAACAAAATAGAAACCAAAACTAATAAACGGGACTAAGCCTTTAACGTTAGAAATACCTAGACCAAGGCTAATATAAACCTCATCACAACGTAAAAAATTTCAATAGCTTTAAAACTATTAATTTAAACTTTAAATGGTTAAACCTCTATAATTGAATTCTAATCACTTCAAACATAAACCACAAACTTTTAATTAGTGAATTTAAACTAAAAAGTTCTAAATTCTTAAAATCATTTTTAAATTTGTGAATCATTAAAAAAAATACAACTTATGTAATGATATATTGGAAACATATGTGGTATATTTAAATATAAACTCATTATGGCCAAACAACCTTGGTCTAATGGCAAAGACCCTAGAAATTGTCTTAGGCATTAGGAAGTTCAAGCTCCATGGTGGGTATTTAATTGTAATATGTTGACAAAAAAAAAAAAAAAAACTCATTATGGAATTATTCTTAATTATGTATTTTCAGAAAAATATTTGTGTGTTTTCACTTCTTTTTTTTAGCTTGGAGAAAGATAAAAGTAGACTCCATGAATACATGAAAGTTTAAACGAATAAAATAAATTAATATTAGGCCCATCAAAGACCACGAGAGTTCTAAATCAATGGAAGCCTTTTTGTTCTGTGTTTGAAAGTCCCACATCGAAGTACTTGAAGAATAGCCGGAGAAGTTTCACATTATAAATAGAGGTCTCATTCATTACTTATAACTCACGCAGCCATGTGGTGAGCACAAAGCGAACTATTCTTTCGCCTTTTACTAAAGAATACCGTGTGCTCTCCATACCAAGTGGCATACGCCTATTTTTGGAGGGTCTTACTTACGAGTAGGCCCAACATCCATCTAGTTAAAATATTATTTTCATGTAGTTTATATATTGTGATCTTAACGCAATCAATATTATTTTAATTATTTTTAAATTTAATAAATTCAACTGTTTTCACTTGTTTCTATTTGTCAGTTTTGTCACTTTTGATTTTTAATTTCTGTTATCAACTAAAACAAATAAACCATTTAATAAAAAACTGATTAAAACGACAAGACAGACAAAATGACTACATAAAAATGCAAGAACATATAACAATATAACAAAAATTGAAAGACAAACACACGTATTTTATCAAAGACCACATAGTAAATTTGATCTATATACGTATTATACTTATAAATGTAACCAATTTCATGTTGAAAAAATTACTCAAAATAAAATGAAGACGAGTTTGATATACAGCCTTAGACGTATGTCTCCTAAACCAAAAGAATCCAAGTCTTGTAGCTCAACGTAGCCGTTACACACATCCATTCCAATCATCCCTTTCGATTTCTCAGCCCTCTAGTTCTTTGTAGGGCTAGGCATTTAAACCAAACCGAACCGGATCAAATTTAGTTCGGTTAATTAGGTTCGGTTTTTTCGGTTCAGTTCGACGAGTTTTTTTATTTTAGTTCGGTTCGATTCGGTTTGACAATAATCTTTTTATATTAAATTATCGAATTGAACCGAACCGAATCGAACTGACGCAACTAAAATTAATCGAGCAAATCGAAAAAAACAAAAAAATATAAATTAACAAAATTTTAACCGAGATTAATATTTCAGATCAGAATAAACCGAACTTCAAAAATGAAAAACTGAACCAAACAAAACAAATGCCGAACCGGACCGAACTTTTGTTCAGCTTATTTCGGCCAAAAAATATAAAAACTGGAAAAGCCGAAAACTAAAAAAACTGAATGCCCACCCCCTTAATTCTTTGCATTGAACTTAGACAATGCCACGTTATGCGATACAAGTTGTGTCACAATCCTTGTCTCGTTCTTGGAACGAATGGTGAAATCTCTTTGCGAGCCAGTGAGTGATTATGATTAGCCGTGGAGATATGTATGGAATGGTTATATTACCGAGACATGATTGTCTGAATTGTATGATTTGATCAACGTAGTTGAATGACACACATGTGAATGATCATAGGAGAATATCAAAAATAATTTTTTTTGTTGTAGTTCCAAAAATATTACACTTCCACTTACAAAAGTACTATAAAAATAGATATGTTCCAAATAAACTACAAATTAGAATAGCTTAAATTTTAGTTTAATCCTTAAATCCTCAAAACTAACTCTAATCCCTTAAAAAGATTAAACCATAAATTCTAATTAGTGAACTCGAACAAAATAATTAAAATTATATAATCCTTGAAATTCATTTTTATGGTTTTTTAGAAATAAAACATTTTAATGGTATATTTTTAACATATAATAATTAATGTGTGGTATATTTAAAATATAAACTTACTTTAATGATATTTAATGGAATTATTCTTGATTATACATTTTTTGTTAAAACTAATTTAAGGCTACGATACTATATTTTTAGGAATTTTATTGTACCCACTAACACTGGTTTTAAGTAAAATACTCGATGAATACATGAAAAGATTAAATGAATAAAAAATTTATGTTAGTTCAGGCTCATCAAAGCCCACGAAGAGTTTTAAATCAGTAGTCAGTAGAAGCCTTTTTGTCATTTGTTCTCGAGTCCCACATCGGAATACATGAAGAATAGCAGGAGAAGTTTCACATTATAAATATAGGTCTCATGCGTTGCTAATAACTCACGCAGCCATGTGGTGAGCACAAAGCGAACTATTCTTTCGCCTTTTACTAAAGAATACCGTGTGCTCTTCATATCAAGTGGCATACGCCTATTTTTGGAGGGTCCTATTTTCGAGTAGGCCCAACAGTAATTAAGTTAGAATATTTAAGAGCCTAATTATATAATAACGGTAGTTCAAATTTTGGATTTTTATTTACTAGGAAATTCTTTTGGCGTTATAAGCTTACAAAATAATCAACTTATTGTGATAAAAAATGTTTTTTTTTTCCATCTAAAAGGATAAATCTATAACTGATTACAACAGACAAAAATGAAATTTAAAAGACTAAAATTTGAAAATCTGACCGATCCGATCATCCTTTAAACCAAAGCCAACGAAACATGCCATGGCGCCAACGAAACCACTAGAAAAAGCGCACAGGAGAAAGTCGGGAATGCGCACTCTCTATCAACTCTTTCTATAGTGGAATAAGATTTACCTCACAAGAATCAAACCGCAGCTGCTGGACCTGGTTGAATACTCGATGCGACACTACGAACCATCGAACAACCAGAAAGGACTAAATCGTTGAAAGTCTTGAAAGCAAAGCCATCTAGAAGAAATGGATATCAGCCATACCCAAATGTAGAGACAAGAAGCGGGTATGGCATACCCTATCATGACCGAACTCTAACAAAGACGGACCAAGGTTGAAAGTAGACCAGCAAAGACTTACCCTGAACAGCAAGAAAGCACAACAACACAGGACGAGAACCAAGCAAGATCTGAAGAAAACAAGTACAGAGGACCAGCGGGCAGGTGAAGATTCAAACTATCCGGTGGATAACCGTAGAAAGTTGAAGCTTCAAAACCCGACCCACCTTCACAACCCGATCAAAAGAAAAGACCCAGCAACTGAACCTCGCCGGACCCAACCTAAACGACGGTTGACCCAACCAACGCCGAACTAATAAGAACCGACTCTAACCTTTAGAGGTTGCGATGAGCAGGAAGACGACCACAGCAAAACGCCGAGGAAGATCAGCACCGCATCACCGGCTAAGACATGAGAAACCAACCAGATCTCTCCAAGATAGCGCGGCTGAGACCAGACCACCAGGAGACTGAGGAAAGAGGATCGGAAAAGCTATCGAGAAAAGCCGGAAATAACACATATACACCAAAGAAACGAGAGAAAAGAAAGAAAAGGGACCGGAGGGATCGGTCCCGGCGCTGTGAGAGCCACCAGCGACCTATCCGAGCACTAGATATGAAAAAATTAATCGGGGGCTGATAAAAAATTGCTTTACTCTTCTTCAATCTTTAGACTAATTTCCTCCCCCTTAAAAACTGCTTTACATTTTTATCGCTTCTAATTATTATTATTTAATATCTGATTATCGACTCAAACAAATAAACAATTTAATAAAAACACAAGACATATAGAATGACTACATAAATGAAAGAACATAAAAAAACCAAAGTATAAAATTTAAAGAGAAACACACACACAAACAATCAATCAATCCCAAATAGCAAATTTGATAATACAATTTAAAGTTGAAAAAATTACTCAAACATGAGTTTGACATAACACTCTCTCAAATCCATCCAACGAATTAGCCGTAACATTGATCATTACCGGACTACACACAGCTTTAAACGTATGTCTCCTAGACCGAAATATCCACCTCTTGTAACTTACTCTAGCCGTTACATAAACATCCATTTCAATAATCCCTTTAGATTTCTCAACTCTCAAATCCTTTGCATTCAACTTAGACAATGCCACGTTATGTGACACAAGTTGTGTCTCAATCCTTGTCTCATTCTTAGAATGTTGCTTGAATGGTGAAATCTCTTTATGAGCCACTGATTGATTATGATGAGCTGTGGAGATATGCATAGAATGGTATCTTACCGTTATATGTTTGTCTTGATTGTATGATTTAATCACATAGTTGAATTTAGCGTTAATGTGATCGTCATTATTGGTTATAGCGAAGTTTTGGACTGAAGCAGCTTCTACTGTATAGACCAGTCGTTTTGGCTTGAGGGTTAGGTATGTGATTAATATGGCTAGGCCTATAAAGAGTCCTAAGAAGATTAGGACAATGATGATGCATAGGATTGGATTCAAACCTTTAGCCGGTAATGGTCGAGGGTTCGGTTCTGTTCTTCGAGGGTTCGGTTCTGTTCGCCTAGGTGGTTGGATTGAAGGAAACATTGTTAGTGAAATTTTTTGTTGTTGTATAGGTCTAAAAATTTAGAGTTAAGTTTTATAGAGGGAGAGATTAATTTGATATACTATAAGATTCTTTGCCTTTGTATAAGGATTAGTCACAAAAAGCTATTGATTAACAACTATTGATTCTTTAGTATTGCTTGTGAATAAATTAAGAAATCTTGGAAGCTGGAAAATTCCTACTTTTGGATTGTTTTGTTGGTTTAGTTCTTTGCTTCTTGTTGTAATGTTGTCACAATTGAACTTTGGATGATTATTCTGAGTTATATTTCTTCTTTCCGATTTAATTTATTAGATATTTTTACATCAATTAAATAATTATTTAAGCTTTTTTGGTTTTCGGTAGAAAAACATTCTTTAATATCCATACAACATTTAATTCAACCAATATAGAAACAACTTGCAGAATTATATATATAATTAGGGAGTTTTTTTCCTCTAAAGGTATCCACCTCATTAAAAAAATTAAATGACTTAATTAATTTATTCTCTTTTTAAAATTAATAAAATATATTAAATAAGTTAATTTATTCATATATTATTATATTTAGTTAGAAGAAAACTAGAATAAGAAAAGTAACAAATAAATATATATTTTAGAAACTTAAAATTATATGTGATAATCATTAGATAGAACGTTATACCAAAAAATTGTTTTAGTATATGAAAATAAAAATCATTAAAAAAATTTATTATCAGTTATAAAATTCTATTTAACCTAAAATTTTATTAATATTAATATATTATAGAAATAAATACCTAGATAAAATATAGTTATTATAATGAAAATTAATTCATATAACTACTGAATGAATATTCATATAACTATTATTAATTAAGTATAAAAATAAAGAATATGACTTGAATGACTTTATTGATAGTAACTCTTATACAAAATCACAATTTTATTTTAAGATTAACTTTTGTGGAAATTATTTTTTCGTCAAGTGAACTACGTTGTGTTCCAACTAAATTTGTATTTATTTATTATAAAAAATTAGAAATTATATATTTCAATAATCAATATACATAGTACATTTTTGGAATAATAAAATGTTCTATATATATGCATAAACATGAGTTCAAAATATTTTATTTAAAATTTATGAAACATTTAAAGCTGCAACAACAATAACAGAAAAATGAATAGAAATAAAGGTATATAATGGTATATATATTCCAAAATTATATTAAAAATATATTAAAATGAAAATTTAGGAAAAATGAAGAGTCATATTTCTGAATAGGATATGAATAATCTGTCGATATGTTTTTTAGAAAAGTATAAGAATATTAGACATATTTTTTAAAAAAATAGTTAGGTGTAGATGAATGGTAAATACTCGAGTGATGATGACCTACTCATTAAATCAAAAGTACACATTTTCAAAATTTATAAACACATAATACCATTTTTTTTATTCACAAACATAGATTATTCTGTTACAAATTATCATATTACGAACAAAAGAACAAAAAAAAATATTATTTCACTAAATTTTTTTTAAAAAATAGATATTTCACAATATTTCATATCAAATGATACTAGCAAGCAGATAATTTTGGTGTTGCGGACGCAATGTAGCCAAATACTTACATGCTCAAACGAATACATTTTCTAAGCGTTTTTAAATGTTGTTTCTATTGAATGTAGTACCTTAATGGTGATTAGTATTATAAACACCTCACTGTTACTAATCATTCTGCTCAACCTAGAGTTTTTCCTCCATATGATATCGATGTCATTTTCCTTAATAGGAACAAGTGTTTGAATTGGTGTAGAAAAAAACACCCAATCTCTACGTCTTTCATTTGCTCTGTAATTGGTTTGAAATATTTCTTCATTGTTCCAAGGCAATCGTGTGAAAACGCGATAACATTATTAAAAATGATATGTTAAGAGAAATTGGAATCGTAATCGCTAAACATTTTTATAAAATAATGATCAACAATAAATCATTGTTGAAATCATAATATTATAACTGAAGTTAATATCATGCATGTTCTTTGGATTGAAATCGTTAAATATCATGGCAAATTATGACTCTAATATATTTATATACACAATGAAATTTTGAATTATATATAATTGAAACAGTTGCAAATATAAATATTAAAAGCTAAACTACAAATGTATTGTACTATTGTAATTAATAATATTAACTTGGAAGTTTACTCGAAAATTGAGAAAAAAACTAATAAACATATATTTATGTTGTATTGTTGCTATAACGAGGGATAACTAGCACACCAAATTTTGATAAATGCAACAAGTGGTTAATGCATATTTTTAGTTTTATTTGTTGCAGTTAAAAAATACATCTTCTAATATGCTTATATTAATATTGGCCAAATCACATTTTGCTATAATTTAATGCAATGTCTTAATATTTTTCTTTTAACACTTTAAAGAAGAAGATTTCGAGGTGCGAAATCTGTTCAAAATTGGATCTTATTACTATTAATATTATTATTGTGTTTTGATGATTTTTTTTTTTTATGAATAATACTTCTTCTTTTTTTATGTATAACATTCTATGTTAATACAAGAAATTTAACTCTCCAACATCCATCTTCATTATGTTTAGAATAAAAGTAAAAATTATACTATTTATTAATTTAACTACTACTTCCAACTATGAATTTGAAGTTGAACTGGAAGTTGCTGTGGAAGATGAACAATCGGTTTCACTGGTACATCAAAAAGTTCTTCAAATTTCTCCACATACGTTGTCATATAGTGAATCAAGTATCTACCTAGCGAAAGTCCGAGGAAACAATATTTTTGGTTTGATTATAATATTGGCATTAAGTGCAGCTGCGCAAATACGATACTCTATCACAAATTTTTTGGGGGAAGTGGTGGAGGTGACTGATTTACGTTAACCGAAAAATCAAAATCGACTCTTAGCAAATGTAAGACTTGATACTATGATAAGAGATTGTGTAGAGAAAACAACCTAATGGTTTCAGTAATGTCATTGTATTATTATTATGATTGTAAATCAAGTACTAACAAAAGGAAACTATTTCCTTGGTGTCTATACTCCAATTTGTTTTAAAAAATAAAAATAATTTTATTTTAGCAATCAAAGAAACCCTTTGGTACTCATGATTATCAAATATTTTTTTAACCGATTGCTTTTAGAGTTTGACCCATTTTTATTCACTCCTATATAATAGTTTTCTCTTTCATTCATTTGTATCAACAGTAGGGAAAAAACTATTATTTTCTCATTCTTTCGATTCAAACTATGGTTTTCCCAATAGTTTTTTTCAATATCTTTTCATTTTTTATGAATGAGTAATGGTTCCTAAATCTATGTTTATTTCATGGTTGTATACGTTTAGAGTTTTGTTGATGGTTTAGAGAATAATTTCTTTTTATTGGATGGGATGTTTGTATTTATAAAAGTCTACAGTTTGGAAAAATATTTTAGATGAAAAAACTATTAAAACATACATTCATTTAGAAAGAAAAGTGGTTTCGCCACTGCAAAGAAATCAAATCTTAAATGTGAGACAAATTGTCAGAACATTATGTCGGTTTAAATACCGACGAATTTTCGATCGAATAATAACATCGTAATAGAGTCGTCTAAATTACGACCGATCAGTGTTCGTTGATTATATCTAAAGAATCGACGAAATTGTGCGTTATAATCCCGTCGCTAAACTCAAAACACTAATCCCTAAACCCTAAACATAACGAAATTTATCAAGCAATTGCTGAGCATATAGTCCACATAAAATAATAGATTAGTACTAATAAATAATATAAAACATATATTTTTTTAAACAACATAAACTTTGGAATTTATACTTTTTTGGAAAAACTTCTTGTCAACCTAAACTTATGCTGTATTACTAGCGAGTTATATATATATATAATTTATTAAAATTATAAAACTAATGTTTCATATATTTTTCTAGTATATATAACACAAAATCAGTTAATAATATTGAAAGTCAAAATGTTTAATTATAATGAAACTAGATGTTTTTTCTTAAACATCTTATAATTTGAAATTTGAAATGGAGAGAGTACATAACATAAATCAACAATATTCCGATTCACACGTATATATTTGCAGTTTTATTAACACAAAAAATGACAAGATTTTAATTAGTCATATCTAACAGCATTAAGAAATAAAATACATTTTTAATATGCAATTCACTAACAGAGTTTTATTTAATATGCTCTTTGCTTTGTCGGTAACCTTTATTCCTTTCTCAAAATGTGTAAAGGAAAAAGAAAAAGAGCCAAAAACATATTGTGAACAAAATAAGAAAAAAAAACAATAATATTAAGAAAAGTGGTTACAAATATAGACATTACACAACCGAAATTTGTTTGTTTTTTTTTTTTTAGTCGAGGATGGGTTCGGACCTTCGGCTTTAGTCAACATTGTTGATATTCATTTCAGGACGTAAAACGCATGTCTCAAAACGGAGATTTGAAATGGCGATCTTATAGAGATTACCCCTCAAACTTTTTCACCCAAACTACCGTTTACTCCGAAATTTGTTTTATTATTATGGAAAATCCATACATAATTATAAGAAATAATTTTCATTCACCAATCCATCCATAATTAATTTTTATTTATTGTGGTATGTAATGCGAACGAACGGAGCTAATTAATCGTATATATATAAGACATATGTATGTCATATTAAATATTCGAAAAAACACTAAAATTCATATTATTACATGGGAGGTAAGGAGTTCAATTCCCAAAACTATTTTTTTATAGAAAAAACACTAAAATTAATAGGCCAAATTTTTTTTTATTGCTTCTAACCCATATCTTCTAGAATCGGTTCTGGTTAGAGATCCGACATTTTAATCTCTTTCCAGTGTAAATAACACCGTCAAATAACTTATTTACCGAAGATTTTAGTGAATCTAAAATATGACATTATATATAATTAACCAAAAATATGACTTAATAATTCTGCACTAAAAACAATTAGTTTAAACCAACATGGTTTTTTCTTTTCGAATATCGTAACCAATATACCGCAACAACTTAGTTATACACAACATATTTTGCCTTAAATTTTTGAAAAATTGATAAGTGATGGAAAGATAATGGGAAAACGAAATGTAAAGTAATCGCATATCCCTTAGAAGATCCTTTTCTCGTTCACCTTCTTCCTCATGTACAAATTACACAAAGATTTACACACGTGTGAACTTTTGTCTCTGTATCAACACACAAAACAACTTAACAAAGATCAAATGGCTTATTGGTTGTGTCACCGTTGTTGCCTTGTTATCAGACTGATGTTCGAATCTCGCCACTCACATAACAAGTATATTTTCTCATATTTATGGAATTTGAATTACTGGATCGACCCAAAAATTAATATGACAAAAAAAACACACACACACAAAACGACTCATATAAAGAAAATGCATAGTGAGGACTTGAAGCAGCTTTCTCTCCGAGTGTCTTGTTGTCTCATCTAACGAGCTCCTTCGACATTCGTCTCTTGCTTGGTTGAAGCTGTTTTCTGTTTTTGAGTTTCGATAGGTCCAAATTGGTTTAGTTTTTCTTCAAGTTTATTTAGTTGTTTGTCTTAGTATTTCATCTTGATTCTCGGTTTGTCGGGCAATGATTCCAGGTATGTCGGGCATTGACTCCTGAGTTTTTGGGCTCACATAGCCAAAATCTGTGGACAATGTTTTCCTCTCGGTTTTTAATATTTCAATAGACGACAAAAAAAAAGAATATATATACATGTATTAATGTAGAGATCTAATTATATACAATCAAACACCAAAAGCATATTCTGCTAATTATTCGATTCGCTGAAATATATCGCACTGAAAAAAAAAACATGAAAAAAAAGAAAGAAAACTAGTTGTTGATTATTTAAATTAAAAAAAGTAGACTTTATATAAAAAAGAAAGCATGCATCATCACTTTGTCAATAAATCTTTTCAACTTTCACTACTCTTGTCACATGCATATTTTTCTATATAACTTGATCTTTGTCTATAAACTTTGACAATTTAAGAGTTAAGATTTGTTTGATCTTTCACCTTCAAAAAAAGCATGAGTAGTGAAGAGCAAACACAAGATGATATTAGAAGAAGAAGAAGAAGAAGAAGAAGAAGAAGAAGAAGAATCATCTGGTTAGTGATTTAAATGAAGATGCATTCGGAGAAGAAGAGAGATGAAGATGTTTAACAATATACTTTATGAATCTTTCTATTTTCACCGGGCAATTTCGTAATCTTTGGCAATATTTCTCTTTTGTTATTGTTATATCTGACTATATGTAGTAGCTCTTCTTGGTATAGTGGTTGAGCCAATTATTCTCTTGATTTTTGCGTTATTATTATTTTTTTTGGACGAACTAAGCATGACTGGTTTCTAAAATTTGGGACCATACTTTTTCGGTTTTGAATCAAATATTTTAATTCTTTTTTTTTTTTGTGTTTTAAAATTTTTAGTAATTGGGAGTCAACTTTTACCTTATAGAAATTCCCAAAGACCGGTTTAGAAAATTGAAACTGTGCATATATAACATACAACACCAAACTTTATTTTGTTTGCAAAACCCATTATAGAGATAATTATATTTTTATATATATGATTTTTTATAAAATTTTAATTTATTAAAACCAAATATAAACCATCTAAAAACCAAATCAGAAAACCCACTTATCTCACCCATCTAAGTTCGGATGGGCTTCTCAAGCCCACAAAAGAGTCATAGCCCAAATCGTAAACTAAGAGGAACCCTAAAATTTCACAGCTGCCGAACACCTGCAAATTCGTCGGATCACGCCGATGCGGCGCTGCACCACCGCACACACAACACCGGATTTTTGGAATGAAAGAAGATACTGATCTTTTGTACTTTGCCACGGCGAGACCGGAGATAAAAAGGTAGGTTTCCGGCGAACTGGGAATCGGAACCACCGCCATCAGATATGTTGAAAGCGATTACATGCAAAGATAGTTCCCTTACCGTCACCTGCAGACTTTGCTTCATTTCCTCCGACATGAACCTCTTCCTCGAGGTTTCTCTTATGAGACGCCGCCGACTTCCACACTCTTTGACACAACGGATTAGCCAAGAAACACCATCAAAAGCGGCTAATCCTTAAATCGAAGCATTGGTGTATCTAGATGAAAGAGAGAGAATAAACGAACTGATGAGATTTGAAGGAGTAAAAAAATACAGGCGAATTCGCCGGCCAGAAGGCTTTTGTCAAGTAACTTCAACCAAGATTTAGTATATTATTAGTTTTCATTTGTTGATTAGAAGCTACTATGTTATGTTGATTTATGTCAAGACTCGTCGGATACAAAATTATTAAGAGCATGTTATTCAATGATCGATTTTAAATCAACTCCATTTGATTTATAATCTAGTGTTTTTTCAATAGTCGATTTGAAATTTAATTTTAAAATCTAGTATTATTGGTTATAGAGATTTCTAAAATATTTCTAACTGAATCCTACATATATTTAAAAATCTCTGCAAATAAATATTTTAGATTTTAAAAATTTTAAATCAACTCTATCTAATTTATAATATAGTGTTATTCAATAGTTGATTTGAAATTCTGTTTTAAAATCTTGGTTATAGTATTTGAAATCTATTTAAGTTTGAAATATAATGTTATTAGAATTTTAAAACAACTTTAAAATCTAATGTTATTCAAATCACAAAATATTTCAAAATTTTTTGTATTTTAATGAATTTAAAATGACTTGAAGTGGAATTCTATTAACAAATATATGGATTTTAAATCCAAGGTAGACTGCAGAAATTTCTAAAATATTTCCAATTGAATCTTATAGATATTTAAAAATCTCTGAGACTTTTAAATTTTGATAATTTTAAATCTAAAAAAATTAATTTGAAATCAATGATTGAATAACACCACGAATATCACAAAAATAAAAAAAAAATTTAGTTTAGAATTTTAAATTTTAAATTTGTGTACTTTAAATAGAATTTAAGATTTAGCTGAAAAGATAAAATTTGTTTTAGATTTTAAAATTTAAATTATAAATTTTAAAACTATTTCAAATTAACAAAAATATTATAGTGGTATTTTTGAAAAAAAAATTATAATATTTTTAAAATATATTTAATTTCTAGTGGTATTTTAAGAATCATCTTTAACATTTTAATATTAGATTGTACATTTATATTTTCAAATACATATATATATATATATATATATATATATTATTAAATGT
>OVBE01005466.1:0-21662 GCA_900406425.1 Iberis pinnata | reverse complement strand
TCAAGCACCAGTTTGAGAAAAGCCCACCTAAGCAACCCACTTCAGGCATAACTTCTTTTGAAAATAGTTTTGAGCTTCAAATCCCAACAATGAACCTCAAGAGTGGTGATCAAGTATTTCTACTCAACCCAATGCTCGAGCCCTATCCAGGGAATGTAAACCCAAAATGCTCTAGGAACTTCATAATTATGGAGGTTTTACGAGATGTAACAATCACGCTTGTTGTGGAACCTGATAAGGAGTCAAAATTGAACTACGAAGCCAACCCAAACAATGGTGGTTAGATAAGTCCAAGAAGAAAACCTGGTGATAGGACCTCGGTTCTCCTTGGAGAATCATCTCTGGGTCAATAAAATTAAAACAGAAAGTCAAGCTTAGTGACTTTAAACAAGCTCACTTGGGAGGAACTCGCATGTCTATCCTTGTACATAAAATTTTTCTTTTAAATTAATGTTTAGTTTTTCTTATGATGCATTTAAGTTTTTGTTTTATTTTGGATGTTTTAGGTACCATTGATCGTGATTAAGGACACTTGGTATACGGAAAAGCGGAAGTCACAAGAAAGCCCAACCAAAACATTTTGTGATCAAGCGCGGAGCACTTTTCCTATCGAGCCTAAGCCAAGATTTCATCGAGCTTGGAGAAGCTTTGGTCGAGCCCGAAATAAAATTTGGCAGAACCAAGAAAATTTCTAATCGAGGCCGAGAAGAATTTTCGTTGAGTCCATAACATGTTTTTGATCGAGCCGGACCAAGCATTGATCGACCCAGAAACAGATGCTTGCGCATCCACACTCCCTTGTCACCATCATTGCCTCCCCACTTAATCAACACTTTCTCTTAAACTTCCCTTACCCACACCACATGAAGACAAAAGAATGTCTTCTTAACCCTTTCCAAAGATTCCACCACTTTACTTCACCTCCATAAACCTCACCTTTACACCTCCAACACAATATTCACCTTTATACCTCCACCACAAACCTCAACTTTACCTCACCTCCACAAGCTTCACTTTCTTTCCTCCACCATACATCATTTTCGGCCAAAAATTTACATAAGGGAGTTCACTTCTTTACTCTTACTCACATATTTTCCATCACTCACATACTTGCAAACACTCTCATAAAAAACTTTGCTCTAATACTCTCACCATCTTTGGTGTTTCGCCAAATTTTTTCTGAAGATCAAGAACTCTACCGATTTTTACCACGACTTTAAGCATCACCAAACTCGGTTTTTAGTTCTCTCACTCCTAAAAATTTCTGAATTTTTATTCCGGTTTTCGTTCCTAAATTTTTTGAAACCCTGAAACTTTGTTTTAGCTTCTCTAAAAATGGGTTCTGAATTTTCGGTTTTGCTGATCTCAACTTGAGCTCCTGAACTTTTTGAAACTTGGTCCTGAAAATTTTGCTTTGCAACTTCGTTTTATATTGACTAGATCATATTTGCCGTTTCTTTATTTTTAACTTTGATAAAGTCCTTTAATTGCGTTTTCACATACCGCATCTTAACGACTCTAATTTTTTTTACAAGAAGGCATCATGTTGAACGAAGGAATATTCAACAATTCAAACGGACCTTTAATTAAAGATATATACAGGACGTTGATGCATCTCGACTTCACTGAGTCAGTATTCCCAGATATGGAAACCTTGGGAAACCTTGGTATTCTCAAACAGGTCAAGGGAATATTGAAGAACATAGGAATATTAAGTGTGCTTGAGATGGAGTATGAAGCTCACCAGAAACCCACATGCATGTTCCTGGCTTCTTTATAAGTATTATATTATGAAGGACGGGAAGGTGATGCGAATGAGGGAGGTTTTATAACTTTCTAGGATTTGAATGGAAAAAATAACAAGTTACCCTTCGCTCCATTGGGTAATATTTATGGTTTCAAATGCCTAAGGTTTCAACCAAACACATTTGAAGATGTCCCAAATGAGATAGAGTTTATTTGGGATGTGATAGGATCCAATAAATTCAAGGCAGGCAGACCAGGAGTTCGTGCATCCACCACCCTGCGATCAGATATGTGCACCAAATCATCGTCAATTCGTTTTTCTCAAGGCGGGACACCAGAATCATTTTGGCAGAAGAGATGAGTTTCTTGCTTCTGTGTATCTACCACCATGTCTGCAACACTTTGTAGAATGACAGTTTATTTCCCATCACCATCGAAAATAGACCTTTCCCCTTGAAAATATTCCTGCAGCAGCTGTTGAAATTTAAGGACCTCAACTGGATCACAAGGGGGAATGATGATGCCCTAATTAAAAATTGGAGGATGGATAACGCCTATCCTTCAGTATACTCAGAGACCGCTCAGTAGAAGCACCTGGACACCGAGGCTAATGGATATCGATTACCTGAAGGAAGTTCAGTTTATAGTGGGGAACGTGGATGCTCAATTCTACTATCAATTTAGGGCATCTAACAACACGAAGGAAATCTTCCTACTCCCAAACAGCAGGCATACCACTTTCAAAAAGAAGGTGAATTTGACTTTTAACCACGACACCTCCAACACAAGGGAAATCATTTCAGCAATGACAAACCTGGAATAACATTCTGATAACCCTCCAAGGTCCATCTCCAAAATACCATTGTATGATCCACTGCATTTTTATTTGTTTCTGTTTTCTGCGTATGCTTGTTTTTGTGTGTTTGTGCTTTTATTTCTTGTCTTACCCCTATATTCTCCTAAAAATTTGAATTACACAAGAGATTGTGTAATTTAAGTTTGGGCGAGGATTTAAGGGCTATCTATCTAATGAAGTTTGGGTTTGTGTTTCTTAAACTCCAGTTATGCATAACATCTAAGGCATAGAAAAACCATAAAAAATTTGAATTTTTTTTTCGAAAATCATTTTCTAAAAACAGAGTGATCATGTAGTTACATTTAGATTGTTAGGATTTCTGTTAAGTTTGTCAATTGCATTTGCATAGAAAACTAGGATGACATCAACCTTGTAAGTATGTTGTTTCCTTAGGTAGTATCAATGCCCTGATTATTAGTTATCTAATGCAATCTGATTAATTATGAACTAAGACTGCACCATACGTGGAATGTGAAATTGCATGATCCTTTCTTTTATGAAGCATGTTGTGATATGAAATTTATCTTTGCTTATTAGAACCTAAACTTGACTTTTAGTTATCATGTGTATGCACTGGATTTGAACTCATGGGTAGTATATATATATATATGAATTATCTTCTATCGTTTTACCACTCATGTTAATCCAAATAGATTCCCCACTCTTGAACCTTGCCTTCTTTCAAGATACGTATAAATTACCAAGTGTTAGGTCTTTTTATGGAATGAGTTTGGTAGAAAGTGTTAGGTTCGAACTAACAGGAATGAAATCTCATGTAGTTCTAGTTCACGCTTTTTGGACTAGATAGGACTAGGTAGGGTTTGATTCTGGGTATTGGGGTTGGTTTGAATAAAAGGAAAACATGTTTGGAATATGGTAAAAGACAGGGGAATGGTTATGAAACTTAGAAGAGGAAAGGATATGAAAAGAAAACAGAATGGTCTGGTAAAGGATTTGGGGGAAATGATATGAAAAGTATAGTTTGTCCAAAAATAGAAAAATAAAACGATAAGAAAAAGGGACGATGACCCAATAAGTTAGTGAAAAATGAAAAAGATTGGAAACCATAGATGCTAAAATCAAGAAATCCCTAATCCTCTAGAAGTTGATAAAGAAAGAAACTTCTCATACAAATTGTTAAGGGAAAGATGAAAAATGATAAAATGTGAACCACGAAAATCACTTCGAACTTTAAAAGGTAGAATTAGGGTGTCCTGCTGGGATTTAGACTTAGGGAAATTTTTAGTTTCAATGACTTCGGGTAAATGAGATTATGTTCTTGTATGCATCTAAGTGTTCTTACCTTTAGTATTCTGCTAAAGCTCATTCCCTTTTTGAGAGATCCCTGTTATGAAATATTAACCAAAGCATGAAGGGGACATTTTTGTCCCTTAACCAGTTCCTTAGCCAAATGAGTTCAATAAATGTGCATAACTTGATTCATGGTTACTGTTTAATGAATGTTAAAGAGATAAATGGATTTGAATGCATTGTGTTAGTTGAAACTAATCTAAATTGAACTTTGATGAGTATGGCTAAAGTTTTTAAGTAGGATGAGATGTGATTGCATTCTAGAATTAGTAACTTGGACATTGATATTCCCTATTTTATCAGCATATTTTGGTTTTGAATTCCCATTTTCAAACTTCTCTTTTAGGCTTTTGAATTACTTGCTTGAGGGTAAGCAAGGATCTAGTTTGGGGGAGTTGATGTCTCTGCATTTTACATGTTTTAGGAAGTCATTTATCATCATTTTAGGTTCATTTAGATGTCAATATGTTGCATTCTTACATGTTTAAGGGTTCCACATTAGCATTCGCATACATGTGCATTTTGGAGATATTTCAGGTACTTAGGGAGTTTTCGGGACATCATGGGAAATTTGGCAACGGAGAAGGAAATGCTCAGATTGGTACCAACTCAATCAGAACCAAGCCAATTCAAGTGCTGAACTCGACCTGACCTCAACACAGACTCGACCTAACAACGAGCCAGACTTGATCAAAATGTTGAGCGGGACTCGACCAAAATATCGAGCCGGACTCGATTAAAATGTCGTGCCGGACTTGATCAAAATGCCAAGCCAGAATCGACCAAAAGACCGAGCTAAACTCAACCAAAAGACCAAGCCGAGCTCGACGACCCGAACATCCCGAATCAATCTCAAACTCAAGCCAACTCCACCACCCGAGCCAAATGGGCTTGACCACCCGATCCAAATGGGTTCGACCACCCGAGCCAAATGGGTTCGACCACCCGAGCCAAATGGGCTCGACCACCCAAGGCAAATGGGCTTGACCACCCGAGCCAAATGGGTTCGATCACCCAAGCCAAATAGGCTCGATCACCCAACGAGACTGATTCGATCACCAGTCCAAGTTCGACTCGATGACCCAGTTCGAGCCAGACTTCTTCCTAAGTGATCAAGCAGAATCATTACAATTTTTAATCATTTATCTTTTAGTGTTTTTAAGGCTTTCCTAAAACACTATATAAGCACTAAACACGCCTCCATTGGACATATGCTTTATTTTATGTTCTTCCTTTAGGTCTTTCTCTCTGTTTTTCCTTTTGAATGTTCTTGTTGATCAACGCAATATCTTTCATTTAATTAAGTTTTTGTATGATTTCTTCTGATTTATGTTTGTTCTAGCTTTAGGGTCATTAATATCTGGTGCATGTTGATCTTTCACTTCATTTTTTGATTTAGATCACCGTTTTCTAGGTTTGTTCTAGCTACTTTCTGGGTTTTTGTTCTTGCTATTCTTGATCATCAGTTTCTGGGTTTCTGATCTTTTTGTTCTTACTGTTCTTCAGGGTTTGACTTTTGATCCTGATGATGTGCTTAGTAGTTTTGTTTTCTGAGTTTTCTGATTTCGTAGTTACCATGAATAGTGAGTAGTTTACTAGATTTCTAAGGATGGGGTAGATTAGTGCTGAACCCTTGTTTTTCCTAGATGTTTAAGATTGATTGTTTATAGATCCCTTATGTTTCATTGTTCTTAATTCTTGTTTGACTTGAATTAATAGTTCTGATCATATCTAGAGTGGTTAATAACATCACCCATTTGGATTGACACCTTATATGCTACAATGACAATGATAGTACAGTAGGCAATTGAAGTAGTCTAAGACGTAAAAATCCTAATATCAGTCGAACCAGGACACACTTCTTATGGTTCTTTCGGGTTAAAACATGTGNGGGTTAAAAAATTTTTTTCCCCCCCCCCCCCCCCTTCATGCATAATTCAATATCTTCTTTTTTGCAATGAAGAGCGCTTTGCAACTTGGATTAGAAACTATGTCCTTCCAAATGGAATTTCTACGGCTAATGAAGCTGATAAAGGAAGATAAAGAATGACCATCTTTGGCTTCAGAATGGAATGTGTTCGAGCATTTATGAGCTTTATTTTATGGGTTTTCTATTTTTTATATTTCGGAAAAGCATAATGTAAGAGCTGATATCCTAGGTAAGGGAGCTAGATCCGAAAACTCTATCTTTTTCCATGTAAACGTTTTAGTTACAGGGTGGCTAGCTTTAAAAGCTAACCTTTTTACCATGAATTAATATTATATGGTGTTTGATGAACCTAGTTAACCATTAAGACAATAGTATGTCTTCAATAATAACATCATTAACATACAATTATTTCTTTAACATTTTTCCGTCATGTATCATATTTTGTATATTTTTCGGTTATCAACTGATATCAACAACCTTTCTTTGTGGATGGCTGGTTTTTTGTTTTAAAGTTCCAATTGCCAGAACTAGGTCCTCTAGACTAGATTTAGTATTTTCATCCTCAAATGATTTTATATTCTCCATGTGTGATTGTACTTTCCCGTCAAGGGATCGGTACTTGTTTATGGGTATCTTCTAAACTAATATACTATATTGTTAAAAAAAAATAGTAATGTTAGTTTCTGTAAATATATTATTTTATTTCATAATATATGCTATGAAATTGGTCAATTAGTCCAACCAGAAATTAATTAAAGGAACTAATATGATTAATAATATGCGGTGCCGAGCATTTCCTTTAATGGGACTTTGTATTTTCTTTTTGTAATTGTTGACAAAAAAAGAAAGAAAGAAAGTTATATGCAGTTAAATTTAGTAGCCATTAGAATACATTCACCAATCACCAATCACCAATCACGACCCACGTCCACCATCTACAAAAAGTCTACGAAATATCATTCACCAATTAAAAAATGTCATACACAATCCATAAAAAGAAATCCATCATCTACGTATCAATAGAACCCCTCCATCAAACTAACTACTATCCACGAAAATATATTTTAGAATTAATTACAAAGAACCACACTTTTTAGAACATATTTTTCTTAAAAAACTATTTTTCATAATGCTTATAAGATTATCCATTGAATGGACGATTTTTTCCTGGTTAAAGATGATGATGTTAATGGTTACTTCATGTTTTATGATCCACAAGCTAGATCAAGTTTTATCATCTTGACTTATAAAATGTTTGAGGAGATGTCTTTTTTCCCAAAAGATAATTTGATTGATTGGAAGTAACATAGTCAGTAAACAAGACAAAATCCAAATCTGGGGGAAAATAATGAAAAGCAACAAACATCGAATTTGAAGGTAAATAACATTTAACAAGCTATAAGATTGGCCATCCTCGGAAATCCAATTTTGATGATGAAAATCTAGAGCATCAGAGTTGAGAAGAGATACTAAAGACTTATTGTCACTTTCAAAAATACATTTTCCCCTTGCCCAAACATATTGCATTGCCATTAATAATGCTTGGCATTCACTCTCCAGAATATCAAAACATTGATTTTCACAGGATGAATCTTGAAAAATCCATCCCCCTTTTGCAGCTACTGATTGGTAAGAATCGATGCGTACCAGCAAGTCACGAGAGTGATGATGAATCTAATCTTATTATGCATAGTTGATGATTGAAGATAACCAATATCAAAAGGAAGAATAGATGTTCTGGGGATTCCTCATATTGACAACATCGTTTACATAATGTATCATTTGTAATATGATGATGCTGCAGAATTATGCTTATTGCTAAAGAAGAAGATGATAGCTTCCAGAAGAAATGCACTTTTGCTTTAATACCAATGTAACCAGGTATTGGAAGAGGAGGTTGTGTTATATCCTGTGAATGAGTAGCTAGCCAATATGCAGATTTCATTGTGTAAATACCATCCAATTAAGTCAAACTCATTTGATCGAGTTAGCTTTAAAGCTAATACTTTGTGCAAAATCATTTGGGTGAATTGATGCAGTTACCAAACCAACATTTCATGAACCAAAATTAGGACCTCACAAATCACACACTCTATGTATATTCTGTAAAGGACCAATTACAGGACGAAGTGATGCTGGTGGATGAGTGCGAAGCCATTTATCATTCCAAATATGTGTTTAAGCCCCTGATAATAGCAATACTCGAAGCCCTTTTAAAAGCAGTGCACGGCCAGCTAACAGAGACCGCCGCCATACATATGAAGGCTTCGTACCAGAGCCATCCTGTAACAAATTTGAATGAGTATAGTAGTGATCCTTTAACACACGAGCTAGGTGACTGTAATAATTGCCAAACGTGTTTCTCAAGAAGTGATAGATTGAAATTTTGCAAATCTTTAAAGCCTACACCACCTTCTTTCTTTGGTATTCCCAACCGAGACCACTTAAACCAATGCAAAAATCTATTTTCTGAATTCTTGCTCGACCAGAACTTTGCTAAAACTCATTACATACACAGGTATAGAAAGAGCAACTGTCTTAAGAAGGTTTTTTCGTCTTGCATTAGTAAAAAGTAAAAAATTTACAGGACCAACCTGTGGTTTTTGCTTTAACTCGATCTAACAGAAAATCAAACATATGCTTTTTATTACTTCCAAAAAATACAGGGAGACCTAGATGCAAACCAGTCCCACCAACATTAAATATCTCCAATATCTGATGAAGCTTTGTACGATTGAATGTTGGACTTTTGCACCAAATATACCAGAAGATTTGTTTAAATTGACTGATTAGCCTGAAACATTCTGATATTGGCTAAGAACTCTGCGAAGAGTACGAAAAGATCGAAGATGAGCATGACAGAAGAACAAAACATCATCATCAAAGAGTATATGAGTAATAGAAGGACCAGAGTTATTGATTTTTCATCCCTTTCAAACCATTTTTCTTTTCCTCAGACAATAGCAAATGACTCAAGAATTCTGAACATATGATAAACAAATATGGGGATAAAGGACCCCTTTGGCGTAATCCCCTTGAAGGCTGAATATAACCATGTGGAGATCCATTGATAAGCACATAGAAAATGGTTGATGAAACACAATTCATTATCCAAAATATCCAACGTTGATCAAACCCAATCTTGACATCATTTCTCTCAAAAAATCCCACTCTAGCCTATCATAAGCCTTAGAAATATTCGTTTTAACAGCCATATACGATTTAGCCCACCTTTGCCTACGGGATAATAAATGGATAATTTCCTGAGCCAAAATGATATTACGATTATATGGCGACCAGGAACAAATGCAAAGTGTGTCTCACTAATTAAAGAAGGCAGGACCTGTTTCAATCGATTTGTCATAATCTTTGAAACTAATTTATACTTGACATTACACAGAGATGTCAGTCAAAAGTCGATCATAGATTCTGGTGGTGTAATCTTCGGTATAAGAAAAAGATTTGTGTGATTAACACCAGGTTGTAATTGTCTCATACTGAAGAAAGTTTGGACTTTATCAATTATCTCTTGCTTACAGTCTTCTCAGAATTGCCTATTGAAAGTTTTATGAAGAACAAAGTGATGAACTCTCAAGAACAAGAGAGAGAGAGAGACAGATTTGTAGACATGAAGAAGAAGAGAAGGAAGATTTTATGTCCTTAATTCTTAGAGAGAACAATTACATAATTATATTGCTTATAAGAGAGCCTCCTAATTTTAAATTACTCAACATGCAAGAGTTCATCATTTACAAGACAAGTAAATGCTGAACATGCAGAGAGTAACAATAATTGCTAACTACTTTATGGACATCACTTTTCTGGATGGATGAGAATCCCGTGGATGGCTTTTCTGGATGGATGGGAATCATGTGGATGGCTTTTCTGGATGGATGACAATCATGTGGATAGATTTTCTGGATGGATGAGAATCGTGTGGATAGACAATACTTTTCTGGATAAATGAGAATCTTGTGAATACCTTCTCCTCATTAGCTCTTTATCTCAATACTCCCCCTCAAGCTTGACCATAGGAGCTAGTCAAGCTTGGAAACAATGAAGACCTCCCTCATTAAAAATCTCAGTAAGGAAAACCCAATGGGACAAAACCTTACTAAGGGAAAAAGAGTGGAAACTCCACTGTTAAGGGGATCAACTGCTTTGTGAGAGATCAACAAGTCCAAGCCGTGAGAGTATGGACTTAATTGTCTTTATTCTTGCTTTCTTGGTGAACACATCTGCAAGTTAATCTTCACTTCTTGTATAACATGGAAGAATAACTCCTTATACCATCAACTATCTGACCTTGTGGCAATCGACTTCTATGTGTTTAGTCCTTTCATGGAACACTGAATTCGAAGAAATGTGGATGGCCGCTTGGTTGTCACAATGCATGGTGATAGGAGTGTCGGATTCAATGCCTAGATCCTTGAGAAGACCTTTGATCCATACTAACTCAGTGGACAACTTTCTCAGTGCCCTATACTTGGCTTCAGTACTTGAACAAGACACAACCTTCTGTTTCTTGCTCTTCCAAGTGACAAGATTGCCTCCAATGAATGTGCAGTAGCCAGTAGTTGATTTCCTATCATTCCCATCTCCAGCCTAATCAGCATCACAATATCCAAAAATTTCTGTGTTGTTATTACATCCCATCCATACTCCTTGTCCAGGAGCTCCACTAAGGTATCTGAGTATTCTTCCTACCATTTTCTAGTGATGAACCTTAGGCACTTGCATATGCTGGCTCACCTGGTTCACAACAAAAAATATCAGGTGTAGTAATGGTTAAGTATATGAGCTTACCAATTAGTCTTCTATTTTGTTTTGGATCATCAAATGGTGTGTCTCCATACTCTCCTTCACGCAAGATCTTATAGCCATCTTCCAATGGCGTCTTAGCTGGTTTCTCTCCTACCATACCTGCTTCATTCAAGAGATCAAGTGTGTACTTTCTTTGGGATAAGAAGATCCCTTCATTAGAGCGACAAACTTCAATTCCAAGAAAGTACTTTAGTTTACCCAGATCCTTAATCTCAAATACATATTTTAAGTAAGCTTTGGTTTCCAGGATACATTCTTTGTCACTTCCTGTGATGATGATATCATCAACATACACAAGTATGACAACTATACCTTGTTGGCTGGTGAGGGTGAATAGAGAGTGGTTCGCCTCAGATCGTCTAAACCCTTTCCCATTAAGGTAGTGCTAAGCTTGTGATACCAAGCTCTTGGTGATTTTTCAGCCCATAAATATCCTTCTTGAGTCTTAGAACATTTCCTGGCTTAACCAAATGCTCTAAACCAGCAGGTGGACGCATGTAGACTTTATCCTCTAGCTCCCCCTGAAGGAATTCATTCTTCACATCCAATTGCCAAAGATCCCATTTCAAGTTAACCGCTAAAGAGAGAATGATCCTTCTAGTGTGTAGCTTAGCCACTGGAGCAAAAGTATCATTGTAATCTTCTCCAAATGTTTGATTGAACCCTCTTGCAACCAATCTAGTCTTCTTTCTTTCTGGTTTTCCATTGGCTAGGTACTTGATGGTAAAAATCCATCTACTAGTCACTGTTTTCTTGCCTTTTGGAAGTTCAGCTTCATACCAAGTGTCATTATCAATCATAGCCTTGGTTTCATAACCAACAAATTCTTTCCATTCATCATCTTTGATTGCCTCTTCATATGATTTTGGTATGTACTCCTGATCTAAGTTACTCATGAAGCCTTGATGCTCTTCTGGAAATTGTGCTAAGGAACATGTGGCTTGGATTGGATGAGATACTGTATTGGCATTATAATAAACAGTCTCATTTACCCAATAAGAAGATTTCTTCACTCTTGTACTTCTTCTTAGAGGTTGTGCTTGTCTTTCTCCAGTCTCATTCTCATTGATTTGAGATTGTTCTTCTTGGTTTTCTTCTTCTTCGTGATTTTCACTTTGATCACGAACTTCATAATCTTCTTGATGTATTGGTTCTGATTGGTTTCCCCCTCATGATCAAGGTGGAATTCTTCTTTAACATGCTAAACTTCTTGGGTAAGTTGTTCATTTTCTTCTTCCCTTACTTTTGGTTGGCTAATACCAAGATTCTCCAAGATTATCCTCAAGTTGTTCGCCTTATCCGAGGGACTATGAGAAAGGTCTCTAAGGTTTTCCCAAATCTTCTCATCATAGTACCCCTTTGATTCCACAAACTTAAAATCTCTTGATACCATAACCTTTCTTGACTATGGTGCATAGCATTTATATCCTTTCTGGTTGGTTGAGTACCCTATGAACATAGCCTTGACACTTTTGGCTTCTAATTTGTTTCTTTGTTCAACTGGAATCAAGACAAAAAAGGCACCCAAACACACGTAAATGATAAATAGATGGCTTACTCTTGGTTAATACCTCGAATGGAGAGCTATCATGAAGAACTCTGGTTGGTATTCGATTGATAAGATAACATGCTGAGACCACAACATCACTCCAAAATCTCTTTGGAACATTGGAATCTAAAACAGAGGCAATATCAATTCCAAAGCATATGAGTGAGGGTGACCTAATCTAGAATGCCATAATAAATTAGAATCTAAAACAGAAGCATAAGTAAAAGTTGTAGAAAAATCAGATCTAAGCTTGGCGTCTTCTAGTAAATAAAGGTCTCCTTTGCTGACACCCTTTCCAATTATCTTACTTGTCTCAATATCCTGAAAATGCACCTCATTAGGATTAAAAATAACGTGACAATTAAGGTCAGTAGTAGAATTTTTAACCGAGAGCAAATTAGATGTAAAGGTAGGCATGTAAAGTGCTTTAGACTCTTTATCAAATAGTTTCAAATTTCCTATGTCCTTAATTGGTATTTTATCACCATTAGCTATCACAACACTTCCTAAGGCAGGTTGAACATTACTAATCAGCTTAGCATCTCTAATCATATGGTGAGAAGCACCTGAATCAATAATCAATGGCCTAACAATTTGTGATGTGCAATGAATAGATTTTAAAGCGTTATGAAATTACTACTAATGTTACCAGAATTTGCATTGAGAGCCTTTATGAGAGCCTCAATGTCTGACTTGCGGATGAAAGTATCATCCTGAGATGGCTGAGAGGTGGTTCCAGCAATGTTTGCAGTAGAACTCATGGCCTTTTCTTCACCTTGTTGTTGTGTTGGTTGATCCGTTTGTTGGACATTTTGGTGAATAGCTTGATGTAATATAACTTGGTTAAACTTTGATGGTGGTATAAGGTGAGGGTGAAGGATCCAACACTGATTTTTCATGTGGCCAACTTTCTTGCAATGCTCACAAGTCACACCTTTTTTCTTATTTTCTGATTTGAAGTGAGCCTTGTTAGCATATGTCATCTCAGCTTTGTTGGCCAGGTTGAGGTCCCCTTTTCCTACAAATAGATAAACTGACCCTTGCTCCTTTTGTATTTGAGAACACCCCCCCTCTAGGCTTGGTAACTTCTCAGCTCTCAAAATATGCTTGATAAGATCATTGTAGCTTGGATTGAGAGTGAGAAGAAGTCCAAAGACTTTATCTTGCTCACGCCTCTCATTCAGGATGGTTGGATCTGTTGTGCTTGGCCTCAACATCTCAAGCTTTGCCCAAAGAGTTCTAAACTTGCCAAAGTGTGTTGTGAAGTCTACATCTTCTTGGTTCAAGCTGTTGATGGCCTTCTTAACCTCAAAGACCCTACTAAGGTTGGAAATGTTCCCATAAACCTTTTGTAAAGTATCCCATAACTCCTTTGCTATCTCACAATAGGAGTAAGCCTCCATTATGGGGCTATCAAGTGAGCTCTGGATGACAGACAACACATTGAGGTCCTCTTGACTCCAACTGTCTTCATTTACCACCACAATCTCCTTGCCATCTTCTCCTTGGATAGTTTTTCTTGGTGCTTCACCATTAGTGACATGTGACCATAGAACTCTTCCACCAAGGGAATTATTGGTCAATATTGACCATAGAAGATAGTTTACACCCTAAAAGTAACTGGAATGACTACAGGATTGCTTTGCTCCATTTCGAAAAAGTTGGAGAATTTTTGAGGAAAAACAGAGAGAATAAACGGAACAGAGTAATTTTGTGGAAGTGAACAAATTTTTTTTAGGAGCAACAAGTATCTGATACCATGAAAGTTTTGTGAAAAATAAAGTGATGAACTCTCAAGAACAAGAGAGAGAGAGATTTGTAGACAGGATGAAGAAGAGAAGGAAGATTTTATGTCCTTAATTCTTAGAGAGAACAATTATATAATTATATAGCTTATAAGAGAGCCTCCTAATTTTAAAGTACTCAACATGCAAGAGTTCATCATTTACAAGACAAGTAAATGCTGAACATGCAGAGAGTAGACAATAAATGCTAACTACTTTATGTGGATAGCTTTTCTGGATGGATGAGAATCCTGTGGATAGACAATACTTTTCTGGATGGATGAGAATCTTGTGGATACCTTCTCCTCATTAGTTCTTTATCTCAATACATATAAAACTGGCCATTGAAGCCATCAGGGCAAGAAGATTTTAATTCACCAATATCAAAGACATAATCACTGATTTCTTGCTTTGTAACAGGGGAAATAAGATTGATATTCATATATGGCGTTACACGAGGCAGGAAGTCATGAAATAGACTATCATAATCTGTATGTGACTGAATAAATGAAGTAAATAGGTCTTGAAAATACTCATGTGCAACATAATCAATAGCAGCATCACCAAATACTTGTACTCCTTTTTGGTTTTTAATTTTTAGTAGACGAGATCTAGATTGCCTTACCTTTGTCGTAGTGAAGACAAAACGAGTATTCTTATCACCACACTTTAACCATGTGTTACGAGAGTTTGTCTTCCGATACTGTTTTTCCAGTTCATAAGTTGTCTCTAATTATGATTTAGTCCCATGAATAAGTAAAGTATGTACCAGAACTTATTGCTTCGTATAACTGAACTTTTAATTACCTAACATAGTTCCGTTTCTAAGAAGCAATTGTGGTCCTGCCCAACGAGAGCTTTGAAGTAAGATCCAATGGTGGTATAATAGGTGAATTCCAATGACGAACTATAGTCTTCATCTAACCAAGGTAATCCCCTAATGATAGAGATTCTTAGTAATCTTTCCCATAAGTGATCACTCAGAGAAGTTTCAGGTGGTCCATAGACGTACGATAAATAGAAATATCTTTCATTGAAGCAAAATTTACAATAGATTAGATTAAGATTAAAGAAAACAACAGAAACAACAACTGAAGATTTCCAATACAAGCATAAACCACCACTAAGGTCTCTAGGAGGAACCGTGAAACAATGATTATATCCTAAAGAATCACCCAATTCTTTCACAAACTGATCTTGTTGTTTAGTTCCCATCAAGCATAGCATATTCAGGAAATACGTTTTACATATTTCCTTAAGGCGTCAAACTGTCAGTGCATTGTTCAACCCCTGACAGTTTCAAAACAGTGTATTCATTTTCATGGTGGTGGTTTTCGGTCAACCGCGCCTTAGTTCAAGTCAGTTGCAGCAGCTTGAGAAGAACTAGCCGCTTGAGAAGCAACAAATAAACGCCAAGAGTTTTCAAAATCCAATACACTCTCAATGAACTTACGCTTACGCTTAGCCCTCTCCGCATCACTATCAGTCTCAGCATAAGTGGTATAGAGATACATTAACCTGTGATCAGAATCAGAAAGAGCAACCGTAGAAGCATTTTCCGAGAGTAGATGTTGAGACACAAAATTGGGAACAATGGAGACGGGAGGAGACTCCTCCGTACTAGATACATCAAGTGGAATAAAGTTTGCGGAGATGTTTAAAATAATTATTTATATGGACTAATGGTTTAAAGTAATGAATTGGTTCTATGAGTTTTCTAATTCCCGTTAAAGAATGTTTTACGAAATGTAACTAATATTACTATCCAATGTTAATTTTTCTTCGATTCTAAAATTAGTTACTACAAGGACCGGCGCAAAATGTATACGCAGTATAAAATGTTATCCCATCATATTGAAAGAATTTCATATGAACCACTTCATTTAAGATAATTCATCGTATAATTTTGTTTAAATGCCAAAGCTATGCTGTATAAAACGGTATGAAACCAAAGAGAATAATGATAAAAATACATGATTTATTTTGAGGAAAATGTTAACGATATAGTACTCATAAGAGCTATGCGGGGTTTGAAATAAAAAGGAAATGAAGAATGAAATATCGGTGCACTCTAGCAAAAGTGATCCCCTGGCTGGTCGCTCATGTTAGCAGCATTGGGTATCTCGAAATGCCAAAGCCTACCAACGGAATTGACTTTGTACTTGTCACATAAGAACTCTTTGGCGTAAGCACTCTCTACTTTGCGGTCAACATCATGAAGGAAAACATGCGTCGTGCCATCACCCTTACGGTTACGTGCCATGACTGCTGAGGAGAATATAGCGGCCATCCTCCCTGGCGCCTCCGGAAAATACCCTTTTGGTGCATCGACCATAATCAAATCCCACTCGGTATCATAGAATTCATCAGGAAGTGATGTCAACGCCAATGGACACTTTTCATTGTAGCGGATCGGGTAAGCATTTGCCGGTAAACACTTGGGTTCAGATCGGTAGGTCGAGAGAAAGCGGTCGGACTGAGAAAGTTGGGTCCGATACTGGACATGGTGAGCCCTTAAGGTTGGTGCATCTTTGAGGACAGCTTCGATCCACTCAGGATCCTCCTCTAAAAACACAGTGGTGCCTCCTGGATTAAGGGAGGCCCACATGAGGGAGTCGCGGCCAAGGCCAAAGACAAGGAAATTGCAAGGGAGACGTTCTTTAAGAACATCTAATGAGATTGAGATCTCTTCGAAGGATTGTTGAGGCACCGTTTGTGAGGTTGCATAGTGGACTATGGATTGGAGTTGAATTGGTGTGGCTGAGTATTCAGCTATGGATGCTGCCGTTTTCTTAGCCGTCGAACATAGTGATAAAGTGTTGTCCGTAGCTCTTATGAAACTAGTGATGAGTAATGCACCACCTAAAAGACCAGCTAGAGCAACCACAATGAACCATGGCCGCTCTAGAAGCGTGTTCTTTACACCTCTGGCCTTCGCTTGAATCATATTTCTTTTGTTGCTGTTATTGTTTTGTTTGACCAGAGAGCTTGATGACTCGGGGTTATACAAGGTGGAGAGATGAGACGAGAAAGTGGAGAAATAATGCTAATAGAGAGGAGTCAACTAATGGAAAGCACGTTGGTCTCAATCATTGCACCTATTATTAATTTGTTATTCTTTTTTTTATCTTCCCTTTTATAATTTAATTTAATTATATTCTCTTTAAAAGAGTTATTCTATGAAAACATTTATTGCAGTTGATATAATGAATAACAAATTCGTAAATTTGTTACTAACTTCTTAAAGATTTTGTTGTTGTGTACACCAAAAAAAAGAAAGGATTTTGTTGTTGTTCTTAAAGGTACTTCTTAAGGATTTATGCCAGAACTGTCATTAATGTGTAAATAATAATAATATATAACTAGATGATTTTTTTTTTGTCAACATACAAAGAAACAAATTACAACCAAGGGGAATTGATCCCACAACTTCATGCTCATGGTGAGTATTAGTTTGCCACTAGACTATGAAGACCTGGCTAATATATAACTACAAGATAATCTAACGAAATAAGGATCCCAACAAAACTCATTTAATTCTATCAGTATTAGTAATAATGAAACGAAATTATCATTTTAATATATATATATACTCAATTTCATTGAGGTAGATTTTTTAATCAATAATTACATTTTGCTGTTGGTAATGAAAGTGAAATTTTTTATTATACTCTTATTTTTTTATATAATTACACTCTACCCTTTTCTCTTTCCAGATATATGTCAGATTTTGACATTTGCTTCTTTTTAACCTCCAATCTTTAAAAACCAATTACTTGATAATATATATATATATATATATTAAAAAAATAAAAATTATACCAAAATTCTTAACTTTTTATTCATTAAAGATTTTGTTGTTGTAGACACTTGTTTTGTTTAATTTGGACACATAAAAAAGAACAAGTTTCATGACGTTTGGATACACGACACTTTGTATACATGATGCTAGTTATTCGATGTACACAACGATTATTCAGTATGTGTACAATGTCGTGTACCATTCAACATGTGTATAACGTCATGTACACGATGTTATACATAGACTGCATCATCATTATGTACATCTAATAATTGTACGTCATTGTACACGACATTGTACATAGACTGCATTATCATTGTGTACATCTAATAATTAGCATGATGTACACAAACATCGTGTACGCATTATTGTGTACGTGACACTATACACATGTTGCATGATACACAATGATATACATATTTTGTATCATAATTGTGTAGACTACATTATCATGTGTACATCTAATAATTAGCCTGATGTACACAAGCATCATGTACACATCATTGTGTACGTGACACTATATACATGTTGCATGATACACAGCGTTGTACATAGACTGCATCATCATTGTGTACATCAAATAATTATACATCATTGCACACGATATTGTACATAGACTGCATTATCATTGTGTACATCTAATAATTAGCATGATGTACACAAACATCGTGTACACATCATTGTGAACGTTACGCTATGCACATATTCCATGATACACGATGTTATACATAGATTGCATCATAATTGTGTATGACTATATTATCATTCTGTACATCTAATAATTAGCATGATGTACACAAGCATCATGTACACATCATTGTGTACGTGACGCTATATACATGTTGCATGATACACGGCATTGTACATAGACTGCATCATCATTATGTACATCAAATAATTATACGTCATTGTACACAACATTGTACATAGACTGTATTATCATTGTGTACATCTAATAATTATCTTAATGTACAAAAACATCATGTACGCATTATTGTGTATGTGACGCTATACACATGTTGCATGATACACGATGTTGAACATATACTGCATCATCATTGTGTACAACTAATAATTAACATGATGTACAAAATTATTGTGTACAAAACATTGTGTACGTAACACTGTACATATGTTGCATGATATGTAAGGCTGTACACACAAGCATCGTGTACATGACGTTGTGCACATGATGAATGATACACGGTGTTGTACATGGACTGAATAATCATTGTGTACTCAGAATAATTAGCATCATGTACACAAAGCATCGTGTACACAAAGCATCATGTACACACAATATCGTGTACACAAAGCGTCATGTACACAGACGTCATGAGACTTTTTTTTTTGTTTTGTTTCCAAATAAAAAANTATCATTTATATATATATATATATATATATATATATTAGGATAAATTACACTCTAGTGCATCCAGAGCCAAACTATTTACATAAAAGTGCACTTTATGATTTTGGTGGACTTTGATTGATATCAATTACTCTTTCACCCTCCATGTGGTAACCGTGAGGAAAGAGTGTGCGAGTGGGTTGGTTTTTGTAATAAATATACCGATTTCTTAAATTTATGTATTTAGGCTTTTTGGATATATCTTTTACCGATACAAATTAAAATTACATAGCTTTACGAAACCCTGTCAATCAGATATCACGTCATTTTTCAAAATTTCAACACTGTAACAATTTGAATTTCGAAGTTGTATCTACAAAAGTGGGAAAGAAAAAGGAGAAAAATCATTGCAGAGGATCGGAGGGTTTTTGTGTTTGCCGCTGTTTATTGAAGTTAAATCACCATTGGAGATGGCTGGAAAGTATATCGTTAGGGAAGATGCCGACATCGACCCAAATCTACCTCGTCGCCTGTTTGTGACGGACAAATACCCAAAATCAAGGTTGAACATCTACTCCAAAATTGAATATCTTGCTTTGATTGTCGTCAAAATGAAAGGTACTCCGGAACTGGAAAGGATTTTGGCTTCTCCGTTCGGTACACTGTTCGACATTCGCCTCTCTCATTTCCTAATGGCGTCAAAGCTTGTACACGCCTTGCTTTGCCGCCAGTTAGTGATGAAACAGAAGTACGAGCTATGGACTGTTTTTGGTGGACACCCACTCCGATTCTTGTTGCTCGAGTTTGCAACAATAATCGGACTGTCATGTGGCAGTTACCCATATGGTTATGAATCTGAATATAGAGATAACAGGGCTGGCACGGTTGGTTAGTATTGGGCTCGTTTGATAGGAGGCGACCCGAAAGCGAAGCTAGACGATATCATCAGGCTTCTTGACCCGGAATCTGATACTCCCGATTGGCGTAAATTGCGGATTGCTTTAATCCTTATAGTCGACGGTGTTCTAATGGCAATCCATCAAACAGGTAAACCAACCTTTAGGTATGTTGAGATGGTTGAGGATGTGGACTCTTTTCTTGAGTTTACTTGGGACAGGGAATCGTTTTTCCACACAGTCAGAAGGATGATGCCTAAGAAAACATGAATTAAGAATGAAGACACGGTCGCATCTTTCTATCAACAGCTCAAACAGAAATCTATATGGCTACAAGGTTTTCGTTTTGGCGCTGCAACTTATTGCATACCAAGAAATTAATGAACTTTCAAAGAAGATTCCTAACAGAGAGTTACGTATCAAAGACACAAAATCTATTAAACTGCCAAGGTGTCTTATATTTTCTTAAACGATGTACTGGAGGTAGAGAATAGCGCTGAGGTAAGTGTCATTTATTTGTCTGTTGCAGTTAGTCCTATTTAGCGTTTAGAAAGTACCCATTTTAATAGTCGTGAGTTTATAAATGTTGTAGCTATCTGTTGTGTCAATGATGGCTGCTGATGAGGCGTGGATAAAAAATGGTTTTGGCGAGATAGAAGATGAGGTCCGAGATAAAAAGGTAATATACATGGAGAAATTAATAATGGATGGTCATATTTTTCGGAAAACCAATTGGGGTGGTGGTGATTCAACTCAACCAATGTGCTGTTTGGATGTCGAAGACATTACAACTCATGTACAAAGACCACATGCTATACAAGAACCAAGTGTAATAAAGCGCAGTAGCATGCGGGCATGTAAGGGAAATGTGGCAAATAAGCCGGTCAGGGGTCTTGCCACTAGTGTTTCTAATGAAGCTCGATATAACGGCAGAGCAAGTATTGATGATATCAAGGAATAGATGGAAGGCTATCTTGCAGGGTTGAAAGATGAATTATTTTCTAGTATAAAAGAAGTCAATGTTAAGGTACCTCGCTTAGAAAAGAATTTCATGGAATTCAAGAAAAAGAGAAGCTTTTCGGGCAGACGAAGTGGTACTAAGTCTAGGAAACAGCCTCTCCATGCTGATGTACAAACCCCTAAATCCTTAGATCATGCTTGCAATTTATCAGATTGTGGAGTGGACAATGATGATGTACATACACCCAAATCCCAAGATGATGCTCCCAATTTTCCTGAACGTGCAGTGGAGCATGCTAATGTGATAGATTAGACTTCGTATGGACCTGCTGGTGCCATTGTTGATGAGTTGGGCAAGGAATAAGAGGTATTAGTATACTGCTGCATATAAACCAAGTGACCTATGTTTATAGGAGCCATGTTTATATTGTGCTTATTTGTTGCAGTGTAAAGAACCTGTAGCAGTTGAGGCGGAAGTTACATACCAAGTATTTTAGAATGTCGTACAAATGCATTAGGCCATAATGTAACAAGTGGATTTGTCAATGTGTATGCAGCAAACCCATCCGATTGCAGAAAGCATGGATGTTTATCCTACTACCACTACAAGAAAAAGTAGTATTGATAGCACTCCACGATAGCGCGAATTACTG
>OVBE01005465.1:0-21664 GCA_900406425.1 Iberis pinnata | reverse complement strand
TCTAACCTAAATGGATGCGGAATAAGGCTAAAAACATGCTAAAATACAAGTATATCACATGTTCATATTTATAAGTGAAAAATGTTTGTATTCAAAATACCACCGGTGATCCCTAAATTTAGCCACTAATAGTACAATTGTTAAAATCAATTGCTAATCCACTGTTTTCTTATAGTGATAGTTTATAATCTTTAGGGTTTAGTTTGTACTCTTTAGAGTTTAGTTTTTACTCTTTAGAATTTAGTTTTTTGTCTTTAGGGTTGATTTTTTTCTTTATAGTTTCATTTTTACTCTTTAGGGTTCAGTGTTCAGTTTTTATGGTTGAGTTTTTAGTATCTCAGGTTTAGTGTTTAGTATTGAGGGTAATTAACTTTTGAATTGTATAAACTTCTACTAATGACGGAGTTAGTCAGTAAATTAAGATTTCTCCCTTGACGGATTTAGTTTTACTTTTTATTAACTTTATATGACAAAACTAATTATACTCTCCTTCTTTTCGGAGATCATTGGATAGATGGAACCGTACTAAAAAATGTACATTAAATCTCGATAAGCAGACTCTTCATGAAAATTTTACATTCATATTCATCTGCAAAAGAACAACATAGTCAACTTTCATGGACTGGATTTTTAGTAAAAAATTTAAATACATTATCTTTTCAAAACCAAACAGTGACTTGAATATATATCCGAGATTTTATCAGCAAAAAATACCATACATAATAACCCAACTAAGAAATATGTTCAAAGATTTCATATTTTGACATAATATGAACACAAGGAAAGAAAAATAAAATCACTTTCTTCATTTTCTGAACTTACAAGTACTGACTCAAAAAAATTTTACTCGACATTCTGACTATAAAGAAAGACGGAACAATATATTGGTTACTTACTACTGTTAACCTTCTTAGATTCTTCTGAGCTGCAGAGTTTGGTATATTATTCATCAAAATCTTTTCTTTGTTTTTTCACACAAATAAACAGCTTATTACACGTAATAAAGAACTTCGCTATTGGAGAAGGATAATTTAGGGGGGGAAATTCAAATTAAAGTTAATTATGTTGGTTATAATAAGAAATGAAAGATAGACGAAATGTCCCCAACTGTTACTCGCCGCTTTACGTCATTTGTCAATCCTAGATAATAATTAAGTTATTGCTTCGCAGCACGTGAGAGGGGTAAAAGCAAGATATTTACGGTGTACCAAATCTGACAAACCAATAACAATGCCAAATGGTTATTTTGCTAATTTCGCAACTATTTTAGATTATCTTTGTATCACCCATTAAAATATATATTTTATAATATACTAATAACATAGTTTAAAATTATATTTCATATATAAGATAAAATGGTTATTATTTGTGATAATAGATAAAAATGTCCATATTACTTCTTACCACAAAATCTTTTGTGACCATATTTTATTGAGATATTTTTCTAAACTAGCATAAATAGAGAAAATACTTTCAAATATACCATATTGATATATTTTTTTATAAAGTACCATAATGTTGTAGTATTGTAGTATAGTGGAAGTTTCCACTTTGCCCCTCCATAAAACTAGAGTGAGTGAGAGAGAGAAACATTGATTTGATAGGCATTAAATAAATTATTGGTATTAAATTTTTTACCCATAAGATACTAGAGTATAATTGTTTATCTATTGGATAATCGTAGACAAAATTTCTCTTTAGTTGCTAATGGACACTAAGTGATACTTAAGATGACATTGGTAGAAAAGTTGGGTTTCTTAGAGACGTAGGTAAATATGAACATGTATTGTATGGACAAGAAGTTATGTTGTGTAGATAAGAAACTATATTGTGTGATAAAACTGGTCCACCGATTAATGGGCAATTAATGTCTATTAGTATCGAACCTTTAAGAGGAAATGAACAACAAAATATAAAGTCGAGTGAGTCGTCTATAGATGGAAAATTACGAATGGCAATGGACATTTTCCGATACGGTTAATCTCCTGCTGAGAGACAAGTTTTTTTGTAGGTGTTCATACTTTGAATGGATATGAAGATGATTTAATGCTCGTCGACAATCCAATATTAGCAATCGGTGTGCAACCACGCAGAGAAAATGTAAAGGTCATGAAAAATGACAAAGCAAACATGAATTTGAAATTAAGGTTTTTGATAGAATTTAATAATATTTTAGCTTCTTAGTAGAAATCTTTCACGTATGGACAAATTTTTGTTTGTCCGACGGACACATTTCGACATCTAATTGACAACATACCAATGTCACATACAACTAACTGAAACCACTTGAACATGTTTGTGATAGACATATTTCCAATGGACAGGAGATTAGAATGCAAAAGAGATTGTAATTAAAAAATTATGTGGAAAAGAGGAAGATAGTTACAAGTTTTTGTCCACATATTTGCATTTGTCGAAGACAATAAATCCAGAGACATTGTCAACTGTTAAAACTATGGATTTATTTGGTGAGACAACATTGTTCAAATATCCATCTCCATCATATTCATCATTTCCACCAGTTGTATTCTTATCATGCTCTTCTGGTGGACAACAATTAATTAGTAAAATTTTAAAATCTAGTAATATTTTAAATTAATAACGTATATTACCTTGTTTATGGACAAAACTAGATCATCACGTGTAATATTTTTTTATGTCATGAAAAAACATAAAATTTAAATTATATGGAAGACTATTGTAGAAATGACATTATTGACATATTTAATTAAAGACAAAAATATCACTTATATGTGGACATTTTAACCAGGTCACGCTATAGACAACCTATTGGAGGACAAATGTAACAAGCTTAGACATGATATTTTCAGTGGTATGGGTTTCTGGTAGGGGTGTCCATTTCGGGTAAGGGATCGGGTAAAGGCGCATACGGTTTCAATAAGAGTCGGGTAGTTAAATTAAAATTTCGTTTAATACCCGAACTTGAAATATGTTGTATAAATTTGAGTAATATGTGTATTAAAATTTGAAATTAGTATAATGTTTGACTATAATATTCTATCTTTGTAAAAAAATTATAAAATTGAATAAAATAGTATTAAAGTTCGAAAATATGATATAAAATAATCGACTATGTAAGTTTTTAACGTTATTAGATCATATATTTTTTTTATAACACAAGTTTATATTATTTAGGAGATTATTATCACTATTGTTAAGTTTTTGAAATAATTTTATTCATTAAACAAATAATTCGGGTATCCAAATAATTACTCTTATCCGATCCTTACTCAACCCTTATCTGTTTAAATTTGTTTTTCTTGATTTAAACAGGTAATTATCATTACTTGTATTTGACCCTTACCCGTAATACGGGTCGAGTAACCTAGCCCAAAATGAACAGATCTAGTTTTTGGTTGGTGGACATCTTAGAGGGCTGATTTTTTAAATAGCGTTCCGCATAATATTTCGTTCAAAGTTCAATTCCGATTTAAAAGTAAATAAACAAACAGAAAAGCAAAATGTAAAAAAAAAAAATTGGAAAATGTAATGATTTGACAAATTTTCTTTTTTAAAATATGTTAAAGGGCACAAATATCTTTGTCAATATAAGTTAGGGGTATTCTCAAAAATACCACCAAAAACTAAGTTTATTCCAAAAATATCACATACTCCCAAAAATTCCAAAAATACCACAAAAATATTTTTGTTCCAAAAATACCACAAAATTTAAAATAGCTTTAAAACTTCAAATTTAAACATAAAACCTAAAAACCAAACCCTACCCCCTTCAAAACTAAACCCTAAATTCTATTTAGTGAACCAAAACCAAAAAATTTAAATTCTAAACCCTTAAAATTGACTTTTTATGTTAGTGGTATTTTTGGAACATTTGAGAGTGTGTGGTATTTTTGGAACTTTTGGGAGTGTGTATTAATTTTGAAATTTGAATTTCTTTTGATGGTGTTTCAAGGAATTTTTCTATAAGTTATGGTATGTAAATAAAGACATTATTATTTTCTCTATTTTATAATTATTATATATTGTTATAATGATTTGAGTATTTTAGTTTGTAGCATAATATCATCAATTTCACATCTAAATTAATTAAGGTGAAAAAATTGACAAAAAAGGTGAGAAAAAAAAAAGGGAAAACTGTGAAAAAAAATCCAGTAAGGAAAATAAATATACAGAAAAAAAAAGCATAAGCACGACGGCTTCCCTTCTTCTTTCTGAAAATATAACGGAGAGAGAGAGCACAACGATACAGAAGAGAAGCGAAGGTCGCAGAGCGAATAAAACGCCGCAACAGAGATTTCCCGGCGAAACGGGATTAGATAGATTGAGATTTAGTAAGAGCTTCTAGGGTTTTCTTCTCGATTTCTCTTCTTTGACCTCGATCTGTTCTCTTGTTCTCGAGAAGATTTCATTATCCCCACGTTCATTCGTATTCCTCTCAGCTCTTGATCCAATTTACTAGGGTTTTATTATCCTCCTGGTAATTTCCCGCTTCAATTCGTTGTTTCGCGTCTCCCGGTCTTCTCTTTTTCATCAATTTGGTCACGTAGGGTTTTGAGATTTTCGTTCTCCCCTTTCTGTCAAAAAATCTCTCGTTTGGCAATTCAAGCTGGGGAAAACCCTACATTGAGTTTGTTACTAATTGTTTGTTTGTGTGTTGCAGGTTGTTGGATTTAGTCAGCCTGTTACAAGACGTTGAACTTGGCGGTGGATTCTAAAGCATGAGTATTGATATCCCCAGCAAAGGGGAGAACTAAGGAAGCATTGGGCAGAGAGAAATTGGTGGTGTTTCCATGAGCGATGGGGGAGTCGCATGCATGCCTCTACTGAATATCATGGAAAAGCTTCCAATTGTGGAGAAAACGCTTTCTGGAGGAGGCAATGATAACAAAATTACTGGTAATACGGAAAATGGTCACACATCTGTCTCAACTAAGCTCCCGCAGTCTCAGCCAGATAAACCCTCAACGTCTCAGCCACCTAAGAAGAAGAGAATTGTTAAGGTAATTCGTAAAGTTGTCGTGAGAAAACCCAAGCAGCCGCAGAAACAACAACAAAAACAAGCAGAGGAGCAGCCGAAACAGCTAGTGCAACTCCCTGCAGAATCAAAGTTGAAGGCGAAAGAGCAGGAGGAGCAGGACAAGAAGAGTGAAAATGTGCTGGGGAAAGAAGGGACTAGTAATAACAGAGAACTGGAAAACGGTGGAGACTCTTCGTTCAAGGATGAAGTGGAAGAAGGTGAATTAGGTACGATAAAGTCACATGGGGATTTGGAGAACGGTGAAATCTCTCCAGTAAAGTCATTGCAGAGAAGTGAGATTGAAAAGGGCGAGATTGTCGGGGAGAGTTGGAAGAAAGATGAAACTACCAAGGGGGAGTTCAGTTACATGAAATATCATAAAGAGTATGTGGAGAGAAGGGAATTTCCCGCAGATAAGAACAGGAAAGGAGATAAAGAAGAGAGAGAGTTCAGGTCATGGAGAGATCCCAGTGATGATATTGAAAAAGGTGAGTTCATTCCGGACAGATGGCATAAAATGGATACAGTTAGAGACGATCGTAGTTACATCAGACCTCGTAGAAATGGAGTAGACAGAGAGAAAACTTGGAACTATGAATATGAATATGAATATGAACCTTCACCGCACGCTGGAAGGTTTCCGAATGAGGATTTCTACCGCCAGAGAGATTTCAGAAGTGGAAATGACAGGACTATGAGGATCAGTTCTAAAATTGTAATTGAGGAAAATTTGCATAAGAATGAATACAACAATCCTAATAATCTTGTAAAGGAGTACTCTTCTACAGTGAACAAATTGAAGCGACATGGTGCCGAACCAGATAGAACTGAGCGCATAAACTCCTATGTTGATTATGGGGATTATGGGAGCTCCAAATCTAGAAAACTTTCAGATGATTGTTCGCGCTCTCTTCATTCAGACCAATATTCACGGCGTTCCGTTGAGAGAATGTATAGAGATTCCTTTTCATCAAAATCTTCATCTCTGGAAAAGTATCCTAAAAAGCATCAAGACTCTTTTTTCCCTGCCAGGGCATTTTCAGATAAACATGGACACAGCCCAACACGATCTGATCGGTCCCCACATGACCGGTCAAGGTATCATGAACACAGGGATAGAAGTCCAGTCCATCGAGAGAGGTCACCATATGTCCGGGAGAGATCGCCATACATCTTTGAGAAGCCCTCACGTGCTCGTAAAAGGTCTCCACGTGACCGCAGCCGTCCCCATGATTATAGAAGAAGTCCAAGTTACTCTGAGTGGTCACCTTATGATCGCTCTAGGCCCAATGATCGCAGGGACTGTTCTTCTAACTATATGGAAGACACCCAGAACGATCGTAACAGGCGTAACAGCCACAGAGAAATAAGCAGGAAAAGTGGAGTAAAGGAGAGGAGGGATTCTCAGACTTGTACGGAGTTTGAGAATAAGCTCAGAAGTAAGGACTCTAATGGAAAAGAATCGACCTCGTCAAGCAAAGAATTGCAAGGTAAAAGAGTTTTGTACAACACTAATCCGGTGGTTGAAAAAAATTCTGAATGTGATTCATCAAAGATTCCAAGTCCATGCACAAAGGGAAAAGAGCCAGTGCTAATTGACGAAGTACCTACCGAAGAGTTACCATCAATGGAGGTAGATATGGACATTTGTGACACACCACCTCATGAGCCTATGTTGGCTGATTCATCCTTGGGGAAGTGGTTTTATCTTGATTACTATGGCATGGAACATGGGCCTGCAAGGTTATCTGAGCTTAAAGCTCTTATGGAACAAGGCATTCTTTTCTCTGATCATATGATTAAACATTCAGATAATAATAGGTGGGTCACTATTGAAAATGCAACATCTCCACTGGCCAACATGAATTTTCCATCAGTGGTATCAGATGCAGTGACACGGCTTGTCAATCCTCCTGAAGCTCCTGGTAATTTATTAGAAGATACTGCCGAAGCAATTTGTATGGAAAAAGAAGCTGGAGATTCCTTGCCTGAATCTGGGTCTGTACCAGACGCTAATGAATTTTTACTAGAACTTCGTGAAGATTTCCAGATTGATAAGAGGATCACGAAGTTGTTGGATGGTTATTGTATTGCTCCTGGCAGAGAACTTGAAACACTTGGAGGTACTTTAAATTGATTTACATATATTTGCTCTCTGACCACAAAGTTGATGTTTTTTCCAGCCCAAAATGCTAGCAGATATCTGGAACATTTTTCTTATTATATTTAATTGATTACATCCTGAGGCTTCCATGCTATACCTAAGATAAGCTTATTTTTATTACTTTGCAGAAGCTTTGCAGGTTAAAGTTGAACTTGAAGAGACCAGAAGATGTGTGACATCTGAAGGTATGTTTTGTTGCCACCACTTGCTTCTTGTAGCATGATATGATTTGTTTCCGTTTCCTACTGGTCCTTTCTGGCAGTTTCCTTTTGCAACTTTGCCAACTCCTACAAGCAGAAAACAGAATGAAACAAATGTTTATGTTATATATATATCAATTTTTTATATTAGATCGTTTGTAGTATTTGGATTCCTTATGCAAAGATGGATGTTTGGCATGAAAATGTGTTGGGAAGTGGTTGATGTTTGTTAAGATGTAATAGCCTATTACCATACGATGGTTTGTGCATGAGCATGGATATTTATTAGACGATATCAACTTTGCATACTCATAGCTCCTTGTTTGGCTGCATGTTTTGCGTAACACTATTTACATATTCTACTCTGGGATTTGCAGGTATCACCTGGCGTCCCTATGAACTGGCAAATCAGTGCGATCTAGTGGATGAAGAGTTTTCAGGCTATTCCAACCCCGAAACAAGGGCTATCGAAGAAGTTAAGTTGGACAATGTATATGGTTCTGAGAGCAATGAGATAGGCAGCTGGTTTACAGGTCGTTGGTCTTGCAAAGGCGGGGACTGGATACGACAGGACGAAGCTTCTAATGATAGATATCACAAAAAGAAAATTGTTTTGAATGATGGTTTCCCATTATGCTTGATGCATAAGTCTGGTTGTGAGGATCCTCGGTGGCATCACAAGGATGATTTGTATTATCCTCATAGTAGCTCTAGGCTTGAACTTCCCCTGTGGGCTTTTTCTGGTGTAGATGAGAGAAGTCAGGCAAGAGGAATCAAGGCTAGTGTCCTATCTGTGGTTAGACTTAACTCTTTGGTCGTTAATGACCAAGTTTCATCAGTTCCTGATTCCCGCATAAAAGTTCGTGGTAGGGAGAATTGCTCTTCAAGGCCGCCTGCTCGTCCATCCCCGGCATCTAGTGATTCCAAGAGGGAATCAGTTGAAAGTCATTCTCAAGCAGAATTTTGTGACGGTCAAGATTTGCAGGGCTTTTGCAGAAGTGACACATCTGTTAGCACTCCTACAGATCGTTTGTGTACAGTCGACGATTTGCAATTGCATTTGGGTGATTGGTTCTACGTGGATGGCGCTGGGCAAGAACAAGGACCTCTTCAGTTTTCTGAGCTCCAAATATTGGTGGATAAAGGTTTCATACAGAGCCAGAGCAGTGTCTTCCGGAAATCTGATAAAATCTGGGTCCCGGTTACTTCTATCATAAAAAATCCTGAAAAGATTGCCAAGCGACAGGGGAAAAACCCAGATCTGCCTTCAGATTGTCAAGGCCTTGTTGTCTCAGAGTCACACGGTCTCAAGCTTTCTGAAAGCGACACAAGCCTTAGTTCATTTCATGATATGCACCCTCAGTTTCTCGGTTATTTCCGAGGGAAACTCCATCAATTGATTATGAAAACATTCAAGAGTCGGGAGTTTTCTGCTGCCATAAATGATGTTTTGGACTCTTGGATCCATGCACGACAACCAAAGAAAGAGAGTGAAAAGTACACATACCAATCTTCAGGTATGTATAACTACCAATTTATACTTTTTTGCTCAGTTTAAACACCATCCCATCCTTCTTATTGTCTCATACTTTTTTGCTCAGTGTCCTTCAAGTTATTATTTGTTAATTTAATTTGAGTGGTTGTTTCCTACTTCTCTGCATCTCCTTCTGGTTATACCAATGTTCATTTCTTGCTTTGAAATGTTTTTAACATTCTATCTCATCTTTCGTTTTTTGGTTCATAAACTTCAGAATTTGATCCATCCTATGTGAAAAGAGTTCGATTTATGGCTGGTGAAAGTGGAGAAGACTCTGAAGCAGAAGATGCCCGAAATGTTAAGAAGGATAAGTTGACTTTTGAGGATTTATGTGGGGACACTACCTTCCATGTCGAAGGAAGTTGTTCTTCTGGCACCAGGGGGATTTACTGGGGTCTGATGGATGGTTGTGCATTAGCAAGGGTGTTTCATTTGTTGAGATATGATGTAAAATCACTTGCATTTGCTTCCATGACTTGTAGACATTGGAAGGCCACTGTTCATTCATACAAGGATATTTCAAGACATGTTGATTTATCATCTTTGGGCCCCAACTGCACAGATTCTGGACTGTGGAGTATCATGGTAAATTCTAATTATTCTATTTGCTTTCCGTTTTCAGAATTTGAGCTATTTAGTATTTTCATTTATCTGAAATGACTTTCTCTTGCAGAACACTTACAACAACAAGAAAATAGACTCTTTAACTCTGATTGGTTGTACAAACGTGACTGCCAGCATGCTGGAGGAACTTCTTGCGTTGTTTCCCTGTATATCTTCTGTAGACATCACAGGGTGCTCACAGTTTGGGGATTTAATATTGAAATATAAGAAAGTAAGTTGGCTCAGATACCAGCATCCTCGATCAGGTGAATTGCATTCCAGGATAAAGAGTTTGAAACAGATTACAGATGTTAGTAAGTCTAAGGGTTTAGGAGGTGATACAGATGATTTTGGCAACCTTAAGGATTATTTTGATCGAGTAGAAAAGCGAGACTCAGCCAACCAGTTATTCCGAAGAAGCTTGTACAAACGCTCAAAATTGTATGATGCAAGGAAATCATCGTCCATACTATCCAGGGATGCTCGTATTAGGCGATGGGCAGTTAAGAAGTCAGAACACGGGTATAAGCGAGTGGAGGAATTCCTTGCTTCAAGCCTTAAGTCTATCATGAAGCAGAATACGTTTGACTTCTTTGCTGTAAAGGTGCTTTCTGATACTCTTGTACGCTGAATATTATGTCTGCTATCTTTTCTTTATCATCTATTAAAAATTAGTTTTAATGTATTCTTGGTTACTAGGTTTCTCAAATTCAGGGAAAAATGAAAAATGGTTATTACATTAGTCATGGTTTGAGATCTGTCAAAGAAGATATCAGCCGGATGTGCAGGGAAGCAATCAAGTATGGCTTCCTCTTCCTCTGTCTGGGTGACTTCTTTTAGTACATGATTATGCCTATAAGTCTTCAAATCTTTTTCTTGCTAATTATTGATAAATTATTTCTGCACTAGCATCACTACTGAGCTTTTTGCTTACCAAACAATATGTTGAATGACTGGTGATGCTCCTTCCTGAGTTATTGGTTATAATTTCTCAAGTCAATAATCGTTTTCCTGACACGTGTTGCTTTCTATCCCTTCGTTTGTTTCTTTACTGTTACTTATTCTAACATGTAAGTTCTGTATATTTCCTTTCCTAGACTCCTTAACTGTTATGTAGATGTGGGTAATTTGTTGTGAAAAGCTAGCAGCTAATTTTGCATTTTACTTACTACTAGTTTTATAATTTTCCTTCCAACTCTATCTTATGTATCCAGAGGGAGGAATCGGGGGGCCTCCAAAGAGATGAACCAAATCATCGCTCTATTTATTCAACTTGCCACACGCTTGGAAGAGGTTTCCAATGTTACTTCTTCATATGGAAGAGATGAATTAATGAAGTCATGGCAAGATGGCTTAGGGCTCTCATCAGTCTCTAAGTACAACAAGAAGTTGAGCAAAACAATAACTGAAAAGAAGTACATGAGCAGGACTGGTGACTCGTTTGGTATAAATGGTGTGTCTGATTATGGAGAATATACATCTGATCGAGAAATCAAAAGACGTTTATCCAAACTGAATCGTAAATCATTTAGTTCAGGAAGTGAAACATCTTCTGAACTTTCTGAAAATGACAAAAGTGATAACTATAGTTCAGCGTCAGACTCAGAAAGTGATTCAGACATCCGTTCAGAAGGTCGATCACATGACTTACGTGTCGAAAGATACAATACAGCAGACGAAGCCTTTGATTCTGTGACTGAAGAGCGTGAATGGGGTGCGCGTATGACCAAAGCTAGTCTTGTGCCGCCAGTCACTAGGAAATATGAAGTGATTGAAAAGTACACAATTGTAGCGGATGAGGAAGAGGTACAACGGAAGATGCGGGTTTCTTTGCCAGAGGACTATAGAGAGACGCTTAATGCACAAAGAAATGGCATTGAAGACTTAGATATGGAACTTCCAGAAGTCAAGGAGTATAAACCAAGAAAGCTTCTTGGCGATGAGGTTTTAGAGCAAGAGGTTTATGGGATCGATCCTTACACCCATAACCTCTTGCTTGATTCAATGCCCGGAGAATTGGACTGGTCTCTGCAAGATAAACATACATTTATAGAAGATGTAGTTTTACGTACCCTGAACAGGCAAGTTAGGCTGTTCACGGGTTCTGGAAACACCCCCATGGTATTCCCTTTAAGGCCTGTGATTGAAGAGCTCAAAGAAAATGCTCGTGAAGATTGTGATATACGAACACTGAGGATGTGCCAAGGCGTCTTAAAGGCAATAGAAAGTCGTTCTGAAGATAATTATGTTTCTTATCGGAAGGTAAAGCTTTATTATTTGTTTATAGAAAATCATCAATTTTATTCATGATTTTTTTTTGTTAATCCGCTTTTGTCCAAGTAGGGCCTTGGCGTTGTATGCAACAAACAAGATGGTTTTGGAGAAGAAGATTTTGTTGTTGAATTTCTTGGAGAGGTGGGTCTGCAGCTTTGCAGTTTTATGTATAGCAGTTACTCAGCTGCAGCAAAAAAATTTGTCTGAGTTTCACTAGGCGTGCTGTGCTTAGATACTGAAACATTCTTTTAAAAGAAGTTTTGAAACATGGATGCTGACTTTTTATGGATTTTGTAGGTTTATCCTGTTTGGAAGTGGTTTGAGAAGCAAGATGGGATACGTTCCTTACAGGAAAACAAAACTGATCCTGCACCAGAGTTCTACAATATATATCTTGAGAGACCAAAGGTATTAAGAAAATATGGTGCTTGTCTTTGTATTTAATACTTCAAATCATTTTCTAACATTTAAGTTGCACGGTAGGGTGATGCCGATGGATATGATTTAGTTGTTGTTGATGCTATGCACAAGGCTAATTATGCTAGCCGAATTTGTCACTCATGCCGACCTAATTGTGAAGCTAAGTAAGTTAAATTTTCCCGTCCTGCAATCATCTATTTTCTCCAGAATTTTCTATTCAGATAGAGAACCAAGTAACAGTTGTTATGAGTAATTTCATACATGGTGTGTGCATAAACCAACCTGCATAAGTATGCTCAGATCAACACGTGCATATATCCATTAATTATTTATAAAGTTGTCTGGATACACTTACCAACATTTGTTTATGATTGTATCTCTTTTTTTATATGTGACTCTTGTTCTCTTTCTTATGTGCACATACATTTTCAACCATGTGGAGAGGAGAACTAATAATTGACAGTTTCCATATCTAAATTAAAAAAAATTAACTCAGTTTTCCTTTTTGTCATCTGCTGCTTCTAGGGTTACTGCAGTAGATGGACATTACCAGATTGGCATATATTCAGTACGTTCTATTGAATATGGTGAGGAGATAACTTTCGACTATAATTCTGTAACTGAGGTATGTTCTTGTCTCTCTTGTTTTAATCTTTATGTTTCCACTACATTGTCTATAGAATGATGCTTATGTATGCAACAGAGTAAGGAAGAATATGAAGCGTCTGTTTGCTTGTGTGGTAGTCAAGTATGCCGAGGCAGCTACTTGAATCTCACTGGTGAAGGTGCATTTCAGAAGGTACGTGTACTATTAACAGATATATAATGATATTACTGGTATCAAAGATACATGAGAGTAATACTATTGGCTCTGTTACTGAAGTTAAGAGAGCTAAAGGTTGTTGTATCTTGTTCGCTAATAAGCTTAATTAGTTCCTCTGTACCAAAGTTAAATAAATCTTTTCTTTCGTCACTTGAATAAATTATCCGATCCATATTTGCAACAGGTGTTGAAGGAATGGCATGGTCTGCTGGATCGACACAGACTGATGCTGGAAGCATGTATACTGAATTCAGTTTCAGAAGAAGATTATGTAGAGCTGGGAAGAGCTGGACTGGGAAGTTGTTTGCTTGGTGGGTTGCCAGAATGGGTGATTGCTTATTCTGCCCGTCTGGTTAGTCTTGAATTATTATATTTTAATTTGTCGTAGCATTAAGGATGGTATTACAACTTCTGACTGAGATTTGCTTGTGCATAAAGGTGCGTTTCATCAACTTTGAGAGAGTTAAGCTTCCGGAGGAAATTCTTAAACATAATATAGAAGAGAAGAGAAAATATTTTTCAGATATAAACTTTGATGTTGAGAAAAGTGATGCTGAGGTTCAGGTGAGACTATCACTCTTTTTAAACTGTTGTGCTCTTTCAATAGTTCATGCCTTTTATGCCTTTGAACTCCTTGTTAGCTTTTGGGATGTAAAGCGGGTTTGCTTCTTTTTTTTCCAACTCTTATATGCTTATTATATTATTAACTTTAATGAGACAGGCTGAGGGTGTCTACAATCAGAGGCTTCAAAATTTGGCTGTTACACTTGATAAGGTGATTGCAATCTCTCTTCGTAGTGTTATCTGCTTTTCCTTTCACATTTTCTGATTAGTGCGTTATAAACAGGTAAGATATGTAATGAGACGTGTGTTTGGGGATCCAAAAAATGCTCCTCCTCCGCTGGAGAAGCTTTCTCCTGAAGAAACAGTCTCTTTTGTATGGAACGGTGATGGCTCCTTAGTTAATGAGCTTCTTCAGTGCATGTCACCGCACGTAGAAGAAGGCATACTTAATGAACTCAGATCAAAGATTCTTGCCCATGATCCATCTGGATCTGCGGATGTTCTTAAGGAACTTCAGAGATCATTACTTTGGTGAGTACATTTATCATATAACTTATTCTTGAAACGCTATTATGACACAATACAGTGATACCGAAGAATATTTTTACATTAAGGTTGAGAGATGAGATCCGAGATCTCCCATGTACATACAAGTGTCGGAATGATGCTGCAGCTGATTTAGTTCATATATATGCTTATACAAAGTGCTTTTTCAAAGTTCGGGTAAGTCCTTTTGAATAATTTGATTGTGTCGAAAAGAAGGAAAATTTGTTGAACTACTTGTGACATATGGGTGGTTGATTTGTGGCAGGAATATAAGTCATTTATTTCTTCTCCTGTACACATTAGTCCATTAGATTTGGGGGCCAAGTATGCTGACAAGTTAGGTGCGAGTATAAAGGAGTACCGGAAGACTTATGGCGAAAACTATTGTCTCGGGCAGCTAATTTACTGGTATAACCAGACACACACTGATCCAGATCTTACATTGGTGAAAGCAACTAGAGGTTGCTTGTCGTTACCCGATGTTGCTTCCTTCTATGAAAAAGCTCAGAAACCATCAAAGCATTGTGTTTATGGCCCAAAGATAGTGAAAATGATGGTATCACAGATGGTAAATAATATCTTTAACCCATTCCTGCAATTGTGTCGTTTGAGAGTCCATGACATGGTTATTTTTACATGTGTACAGTCGAAGCAACCTCAAAGACCATGGCCAAAGGACAAAATATGGACGTTCAAAAGCGCCCCAAGAGTATATGGAAGCCCAATGTTCGATGCGGTACTGAATAAGTCGTCACTAGATAGAGAAGTGTTGCAGTGGCTAAGAAATAGAAGGCATGTCTTCCAAGCGTCATGGGATAGTTAGGTAAAATTATCTTTAGGCTTCCCTTTAAAGAAAGCGGGATATAGTGTTACAGTACGTAGAGTGTCTTTTATCCATATGACCAAAAGCAAAATCAGTGCGAGTCCCTTCCCCTCATTCTTGTGTATAGTTTTTGCCATATATGTGATAATAACTTTGGGTTAGGGCCATTGTTATTCTGGGTTAGATTAGGCTCACATAACATTCAGAATTTGACTATAGGGTTGGCTCTTCCTTTTTGTTTCATTAGTAATAATAGTTTCATGTGTTCTTGTTTCCTAACTCTCTATTAAAGCATTGCACTAAAAGGAGGGAAAAAAGAGAAAAAGAAAATATAATTAGAAGTTATATTCAACTTTTTTTTTGTTTTATTTTGGTGGTGGCAACACCTAAAAGTCAAGAAAATTTTATTGTTTGTTTGCCCGACAAAATATTGTTGAAGTAAAAAAGCAGGTCAGTTGCAGATCTAAAACCTTTTAAGAAGACATGGAAAGATTATGATGAAAAGCAAAAGGATAGAACTCGATAAGAAGCATTTCGTATATTCTAGATAACCAAAAGAAATCACCGTCTACAAACTTTTTTGATACAACACTCTGTTAAATAAGTTCGTCTTATTCATGTCGCAACATCCTGTAACTAGCTTTGGAATTGGCACATCTAATATGAAAATAACCATTTCTAAGAAGCCTTGTCAAAGATTATAGTCCGTCAATTGAAATAGTGTTACAGCGGGTGAATAAAATCCCCAAACAAAAGCCTACTTTTCCAAAACAAGAGGAGAGTCAAGAGTCCAAAACAGAGAAAGATAGACGTTACTGTACTAGTTTCTCCAACGAGCAAATCCATGAAATTTACCATATTACTCTATCACCAGAACAATCGAGAAGAAAGTTCATGAGAGCAGGCACCGCACTATGCATGTGCAAGAGGTGCTAAAGCATTCTGCATTAGGTTCCATTTTCTTTATAAAAGAAAATACTCCATTAATTTACAACTTAGGGTGCTAATTATTTTAGACTAAAATCACTCATTTTATAAGAGATACAAACCTAAAAGTATCACGTGTCCTGTGTAGATTTTCTATTACGCCGACTTTTGTCATCACTTTTTTAACTGATGTAATTTCGACCAAAAGTCAAACTTAAAAACATTTTTCCCCCAAGACATCTAAAAATGAGCATCTTATCAGAAAAACAAAACTGTTAGACAAATATTCCATATAATATAAAAAATTAATAAAAAACGTTAAATAGAAATATAGAACAATTTTGGTTTACATATTAGCTACAACTCCTGGATAATATCCAGGGAGCTACATGTCCACTCCTCTCTTCCGGGCGTTCAATTTCCTCCCGGAAAAAACCCAACCGGCGTCTTCAGCCGGAAGAATCAAGGAATCAAACCTAGACGATCAACTGCTGTCTTCAATTGTCTTCACTGTCTGAATCATCCGAACTATCAATTCTCCGTTCAGCAATCTCCGGAAACAAACGCTGTCGAAGACTGTCCTGAGACGGTTTATTATTGTCCGGAGTCATCTCGATTTCTCTCTTACCCGACTGGCTCGCCGTCTTTGCCGTCGTTTCCTTAACTTCTTTGCAAACTTTCTCCAACATTATCAAGAAATCACGAACTATAGCGAACAATCGCAGCCCTTCACTCTTCCCAGATTTACCATGAAAATAATCAGCAGAGCTTTTCACTAACGCCATTATTCTCTCTTCTTCTTCCTTCAACCATTTTATATCAGACTCTGCACGCTCAATGAATCCAGCTAAAGCTCGCTCGAAATCGCTCTCTTCATCCATTGTTTTCAAAAACTCTCTCGCCTTCGTAAGTGAGCTACTTATATTCGTTAATGTTGCAGCTAATCCATCAGCGTCTATGATTGCTGCTCTTTTTACATCTTCAAGCTCTGTACTTAATCCTGAGATTACTTGTAGACCTGTACTTCGGTAAAGATCCACTGCTCGTGGACTTGAATCTGCGATACTATCGTCTGTTTTGACACTTGAGAAACTTCGGCTTGATCTTTGGAGACGAAGAGCACGAACTCCTTCAGAACGAATTATCTCAAGAACAACAAAATGTAAAAGTGTGGTTTTGCCATCAGTTCCTTTGACATCAGAGAGTTTTAAGAGAGTGTCCAGTTTGAAAGCTTGTGCGTCACCGCGAAATGTTCCTACATTCATTCTGTTTCCTGTCTTGAGAACTGCCTCTAGTAGCTTTAAGAACAGCCTGCTGTTTCTGAGTTTTTTAGAAGCCACCTGAGACAAGACACACACAGAGATTTGTATAGAAAGTGATATGGTAAGTTCTTGTTTCTGAGGGTCTTTGTTTAGTGACTTACCTCCAGAGTTTCGAGAGCTTCTTTCAGACCAGAGACTTCTTCTTGAAGTGAGATCATGAATAGAAGTGACTCTATACGTTTAAATGCAAAAGGTATATCGACAAGAATTTTCAGGAATCGCTCTGCTGGGCCAAGCAAGTGAAGATCGCCTGAGTATAGTCTAAGTTTGAGTTCCTCTTCTGAAGTTGGAGCCATCTTCAACAATGTTGATAGGAGCTCCACCGGGAGCTCATTACCTTATGAACAAAGAAGAAAGGAGATTCAGTCCGAAAACAATAGACTAAGCCACTTATGGCGAATCCAAGAGAGTAAATATACCTTCTTTGATAGCCTCAACGACTTCCTCTGTTGTTACATTCAAAGCTCGAAGAAGAATGGATAAGTTTTGAGCTTTCCTAGTATCAATTATCTGTATATACTGGACAGGAGATTCTCCAGATGATTCTCCTCTCCGAATATTTTTATTTTTTGTCCCATCATTGTAACCGAACAGAGACTCCATCATCTCTTCATTGAACCTGAGAGTAGAATGCAAGTTAGGCAAGCCGGGTAACAAAGTTAAGAATTGCATAATTTAGAAACCAACTCTTACTGGAATGAACCGGCGCTAATCTCATGCCAAACCATTTTCTGATCAGGGTTAGCCATTTTATCCCAAAAGAATGGCTTTAGTTTGGTTTTTGGAGCTCCAGTCTCAGAATCAAAATCAGATCCATCTCCAGAGGAACTCGGTCCTTGGCGTTTTGGAGCTACCCCTTTAGGTGGTGCAGGTGGAGGACGGACAATTTTAGGAGGCGGGGGAGGAGGCTGAGGTTTAGGAGGNGGGGGGGCTGTGGAGGGAGAGCTTGAGGTGGAGGAGCTGATCTTCCTGGGGGTAGCTTCAATGGAGGAAGTCCAGAGGATGATGCATCAGCTGTTGAAAACTCATTTTTCGAACCATATCTCTTAAGAGATACTCTAGAAAGGAATGACCTCTTTTTCGAACTAGTACTGAACATTTTCTTGCTAGTGCTTCCAATGGTGGGAGAGTTCTCAGTAGATCCTGAAAATAATGAGTTACATTTTCAAAACATGAACCGTTTTTGGCAAACACTGCAGAAGAAACATACCAGGTGATAAATCGGATAAATGTAGTAGTGGTCCTTCATCTCTTGGTCCACCTCTAGGACCAAACGCTTTGTTACGATTGCGTCTGTAGCAACACAAGAAGAGCAATGCAACAAGAACAAACGTTAATAGAGCGGTTGATGCAACAGCAATCACAAGTTCCTTGAGGATATCACTCTTCCCCGCCTGTTGAGTAGGAGGAGGAGGAGGAGGAGGAGGTCTTGAAACACTTTGACTAGGAGTAACCACGCTTGGTTTTTTCTTAATTGGAGCGGGTTTTGGTGCATCTGGTGTCTTAGGTTTTGGTGCATCCGGTGTCTTAGGATTTGGTGGAAGTGAAGGTTCATTTGGAGAGCTTGCAGGTGCCAAATCATAACTATGAGGAGTCAGTGCAGGACCTGGTACTGGACTTTGTATAGAACGGGCTGCTAAAACTGGAGCAGATACTCTAAACCGGTTTTTGGTACTGATCAGTTTCCTTCTTTGATAGCTAATGGATTCACCGAGAGGTCTAAACCAATTGTTGAACCAATGCCAATAACCAATCTGATTCCTCGAATACGGAATTTGATGAATGTTTTGTTTGCTCAAAAGAATCGTTGCTTCACGAATATAGAGAAGACAATCTTTATCTTTTTCTCTCAATTCTTTTCTACATTTAATCCATGTTTGCTCTGCCTATCAAAAAAATGAGATATGCGTCAAAAAAAAAAAACAAAATCAGCGATTCTGAGGATTTTGTATTAGAAAAAACGGAGAAGAAAACGAACAACGACAATGAATTTACCACAAGATCATAGTCGATTGAATTTCTGTTGACAGAAAATCGTAAGCGATTCGAAGCGTCTCGAGCAATAATCTCCTCAGAAATGCAAACGAAAATAGCGAGAGAGATCGCCAAAATCGTTGTTCTCAATATCCCCATCAACTTCTCATCTAACGGAAAGACAGAGAGAGATACGTACGCTTGCGTTTGAAGATTTCCGTGAGAAAGAAATGACGGCGAAATTTGCAGAGCTCGATCTCCTTCTCGTACTTCCCCTGAAACAAACCGCCATGCAGAAAAGCTCCGACCTCGTTCGAACGCTTTTCTACGGCGCCGAACAATCGCAACCAAAAGTGGAAATAATAAAAAAGAAAAAATGTTTAAAGGAAAATAATAAATTTATTATTTTCAAAAACGAAAGAAAGAATTTTTTTGGAAGAGAGCCTTTTTTAGATGTTGTGATTCGTGTGAGTAACAGAACAATTTTATAATTTGATTAGCCGATTTTTTAGAGCATTTTGGATAATATTTCTATATATATATTGTAAGATCTCATCAAATGATATGTTTCTAAAATATGAGCTTACTTAATAAAATCTTAGTACTAAAATATGTTGACAATTTGCAATATTGTTCCACTTTGCTAGATCTGCAATATTTTGTTATCGTGTGTTCTACGTGTAACTTTAATAGAGGGAGATCCAATTTGAATTTTGTTTTTCAAGTTAGATAAACTGCGGATGATGATACGGTGAAGAAGATTAGTCATTAAACTACCAAACTGGATTCATATTTAAACTAATTACTTCTGTTTGGATTTAACTAACATAAATTATTACATGTTTAATTTAGTACATTGTTAGTTGAATATAATATAATATTTTCAGATTTAATTAATTAGTGGCTTTTAAAAAAAAAAGATTGATAAAGAAAATGATTTATTATTCACATTTTTCACAATTAACTTAGTACATTGTTAGTTGAATTTTTTGTTTTCTATTTCAAAATGGTCAAACACATTAAACAATGCATTTATGGTTTATGGTTAAGGATCAACAAAATTAATTTTAAGATAACTCTGTATTCACTAGTCATATGACTCATAATTTATCTCATGAAAACAAATTTACATTTTAAACAAATTTATACTAACAAAGATCAAGTGGCGTAGTGATTGTCTCACTATTGTTGCTTTGTTACCAGACTAGGGTTCGAACTTGACCAATCTCATATCGAATGTATTTTCTTCTATTTAAGGAGTTTGAGTTACTGAACCGGTCCGTTGTGACCCATAAATTAATGTGACAAAAAAAACAAATTTACATGATAATTACCAACGATGCATACGTTTATAATCTGATAAGATCAAAGTCCTGAAATAAGCTTATGCATTTATAGTGTGAAGCTGGAGCAATGTAATCTTCAAACAAGATATTACTCAAAAATTGGCTATTGTATCAACACATTCTTCAACCAAATTATGATATGTCTTTATATCCATCAATATACTTGCAGATGATAAAGACAAATCATAATCTCTATATCTTTTATATAATGGTTTATTAGTTGCGTCTAACATACCAAATAACTACTTTCTAGCCGTTTGAATTCATCGATGTATTAAAAACGAAATTGTGACAAACATAGTCTTTGTTAGTTTACAGCCCTCGCAAATTGGTCAGTATGAAATATTGACAGATTAGTCCATTGGTTCTAAATCTCTTATGTTGTACGCAACATGCAAGACAAGAGGAAAATTCAATCTAGAGAAACTAAAACAGAGAACCTACACCATCACTTAATCTTTTACGTAAATTCTTTTCATATATCTCGAATAATTAAAAATGATCTAGATATATAGTTTATTTGTGAGATTTATAAAATACTAGACCATATATATACGAAATTTTCAAAAATACCACAAAAATTATATATATTATAAAAATACCATACAATATTATTTTGTTCCAAAAATATTACAAAATTATTTTTTTCCAAACTTACNAACTTTAAATTAAAACCGACCCCCCCCCCCCCAAACCAAACTCGACTCCCCTTCAAAACTAGATTTCAAACTCTATTTAGTAAACTCAAACCCAAAAAATTTAATTATACTCTTAAAATTTATTTTTTTTATGTTTGTGATATTTTTGGGAAAATTTTTTTTTCAATATATTAAAATACAAAAATTTTAGTCTTGCATGTGAGCATCACGTTTTTTAAGATTTTTTATTTATTTAAATCAATTGGTTTGCCTTGGCATCGCTAGATTTTTCGTGTTTTTGTTTATTTTAAATCTTCTGATTCCTTATGTGGCAATACCAAATCTTTTTTAAATTTTTTTTAAAAAGATTAAATTACTTATATTGCGTATACTATAAATCTAATTAAATATATGATAAAATTAAATACGTATAATGAATTGTATATCATATATATATATATATATATATATATATATATAAAAGATAAAAAATGAGATCTAAGG
>OVBE01005464.1:0-21666 GCA_900406425.1 Iberis pinnata | reverse complement strand
ATTTTAATCAGTTTATTAATCTTCGTAAGGCTATAGGAGTTTGTCAACTCTGATGGGATGAGAATATGGTTGAGATAAATGATCAGATGGTTAGCCAGTTCATCATGAAGATTATCCTAAATTATCTTAGTGGTTGGAAAAGAGTTACCAGTCATGTCGTCCATAATCAGCCAATACTAGTAGGGTGTGTAAACAAGGAGGTCAAAGAGCTGCGTTCTCATCCCTTAAAAAAAAAAAGGGGGGGGGGAACTGATAACATGAACAGAAAAATATTTGTTCCAAAGTGTAATATGGACTTGAGAAGTCAAGTGATAGTCCAGACACTTATTTACAACTGCCTTGTTTATGCTCCTTGGGGTTGAAAACTGTGTTGGTGCGGATGAAGACATGCCTGTGTGAAAGACTAGCCAACCACATTTGTGAACATGGTTGACTTGAAAACCAGGGTCTGTGAGTTCTCGCTCAATCAGGTTGGTTATGACTATATGCTTTAATCTTTTTAAATCAAGTTTTACATTATAATTTTTCAAATTCTGAAAGCTGCAGTTCCGCATGTTCCTCATGTATGCTTCTGTTATACTCACAGTTGATGTTTGTGTGTCAAGTGCAATCGGTTTGTGCACAATCGCTGTGTCTGCTCTGTTTTGTGTCTGATTGTTCGGTTTGCATTTATTGGGCTTGTTAAGTATCTGAATCAAAGCCCACTAAGCTCAGCCTGTGACGTCACGTGGCTCAAGCAAGCGAACAGGCGGGAATTACCTAGGGTTACGACTGTTCATATTTCTCTTATCTTATAAGAGATGTTTCGAGTTTCTTTTTTCGTCTCATCTTCCATCATCTGTACCCTAAATTTCTGAAATTCTTGTTCATGAGATCCTTTCTCTCATCTCTATCTAGACGAATGGCTCTAATTGATGATCTTGGTGAATCGTCCGGTGACTCTCAATCCTCTGCTGAATCTCAACCGCCGTCGCACTCCTCTCATGTTCTTCCGCTGGTCTCATATCAATCACAACCTCAAGGACCGATCTCCGCGTCTGCGAAACCTCGGGACTCAGTACCAGATTCTGTGCATGTTGCCCCTCTGCCTCAACAGTCGTCCGATCAACCGTCGTTTCACATTCCTCCTACAGGATCAGGCTCTCACGCATCTCCGATTCAAGTTTCTGAAACTTCCAATGTCGCATCTGCTGCTGCCTCTCTCCCGGAATCGTCTCGCAGTAAACGTCGGCGTCCACTCACTCAGTGTTCTTCCTCCGGTGTTCCACCGCGTCATACGAGATCTACTCCTAATGTACCACCATCCACCTCTACAGCGTCTGTTCTGGTGACCCCTCAGCCTGAGAATCCACCTCCTGTTGTTCCGATTGTTGCTGACTCCACTCGGTTTCGGTCCCTACGAGTCCAGGAACGTTTTGTTCTCTTCAAGACTCAGTCTTTGCTACCGGAGAAATCTATCAAACTGGCCGGCCTTCCAGATTCTGCCGCAGCAGTGGTTCAGTCCTCTCCATTATTGGTATCGTTTCAGTATGTTCCTCCTTTTGTTCATGATGTGGTGTATGAGTTCTGGGCACACATGCCTACAAGTGCACACATGCCTTCTTCGTGCTCTGTCTGGATTAGAGGTCACACATACAAGTTATCGGCTGCTCAGATCAATTCCCTTTTTGGTCTTCCTGATGTGGATGAAGACATCAGTAATGATGCAATGGCTGATGTTTCGATGGATGATCTGGGAAAATTCATGTCTGCAGACTTTGTTCCTCACTGGATTCATCTCAAGCGCTCCTCCTTGAGTAAAGACAAAGCAGCGTTGTTTGATGTTTTTTTGTGCGAACTGGTATCCCACAACCAACATTGTGTATATGTGTCCGGAACGGGTAACTATGGTGTATAAGATGGTGCATAAGATCCCCTTCAACTTTGGAGCACTTGTGTACCGACATGTGTTCAAACTAGCCCAAAGTCCTGGATCTAAGTTCAACCTGCCGTTTCCGTCTCTGATCTTTTGTCTGCTTCAAGCTCAATCACATGTTCGTCTGATGCCTGATGAGCGCATGTCTCCTGTTGGTTCAACTGCTGCACCTTCTCCTGATCCGACGTCATCTACTACCTCTGCTCGAGAAGCTCGTCTGCGTGGTGCAATTAATCAGGCCATTCGCATTCTTCAGGATGCAATGGGTCTAGGTTTAGTATTCTTGTCTCCTTTCCGTCATATCTTTTGTTTCTGTTTTTGACTTTGTTTTGTCACTTCAGTAGGGCAAGGAGATGGTGATCAACCCGTGGAGCAGAACCTGCAAGAGTGGTTAGATTTAGCTTTATGGGGGAGTTTCTGTTTGTGGGGGAGTTTGATATGTTTTTGGGGGAGTTTAATCTGTTTTTTTCTGCCTATATAGGCATCTGATCGGAAGTCAAAACAATGTTTGTTGTGTTTAAACTTGGTTAGCTAATTGTTTGGTTCAGTTGTTTTCTATGTCAGTTGTGTATGTGATTGTGTTTCTGGTTTTATATTTTGGCTATGTATGTATGGTATGTGGTTGTTCTTGTGTGTCTTGAATAAACACAGGTTGATCGAGAGGATGCTTAAAATGACAAAATCAGACAAAAAGGAGGAGATTGAAAGTGCAAGGAGACACGTGTCTTTTTGAAGACATGGGAGCTTGAAGGTTAGAAAAAGGAAATAGAGAAAAGGGCTGAACAAGGAGCTTGTGAAATCAAGGAAAAAGGAAAAGAGCAAAAAGGAGATCTAAGAAAAGGAAACAAGAGAAGAAAAGAAAAGGCTTTATGAGAAGTTACCATTTCAAGGAGAGCAAAACTAGGGTTGAGCTCGACTATATATTGAAGGCGAAGAAGAAGAATAAAGACAGTTCTTTGAGCCTAAAAAGTGTGCAAGAGTTTTTAAGTTGTGAGATTTTGTAAGAGTGTTTGTTCATGAGAACAAACAAGAGAGATAGTGTGTGAAATTGAGAGAAACAAATTCAGGATAAAAGAATCATTAAAACTGTAATTGTGTTTGTCTCAATAAAGTTTGGAAAATTGGGAAATATGTCTGTTCTTGGTTCGTTTACTCTTTCATATACAACCAACCCTTTTAAGACCAACCAATGAAGGCATTGAACCAGTCCATAGCTCTTCTGGCACACTGAAGTTTATTGCAGATGATGGTGTCCTGTTTATTAAGTAGATGGCAGTACACGTAGCTTCTGCCCAGAACTGAACACCAAGGCCACTCTCACTTAGCATACATCTTACTTTATTTATAATAGTCCTATTGAGAATCTCTGCAACTCCATTTTGTTGTGGGGTGTAAGGTATTGTCTTGTGCCTCACAATTCCTTCTTCTTTATAGAACTTATCAAATCACTGATTGCAAAACTCTAGCCCATTGTCAGTACGCAGCTTCTTGACCTTCCTTTCTGATTGTGTTTCTGCCATTCTTTTCCACTCAACAAATTTCTTAAAGGCTTCATCCTTTTTCTTAAGAAAGTAAACCCATGACTTTCTTGACCAGGATACAAAGTATTGACTTTTACCAATACTCATGGGTACATTAGGAGATCCCCAAAGATCTGAGTGAATGTAGTCTAGTTTGTTCTGAGTTACATGTTGAGCTTTCCCAAAACTTGACCTGTGTGTTTTCCTTTTTACACAATCTTCACAGAACTTAAGTTCTGTGACTACATCCTTACCAAAACATCCCTTTTTGAAAAGATTTTCTAGATTCTTTTGGCCTATATGTCCCATTCTGCTGTGCCACAAAATGCGTTTGATCCTCTTTGGCCTTTGATAGGTCTGATACTTGCTTTTCTGCTGTAGAGCAGATGCATGTAGATTGTGTTGCACCCTGTAGTACATAGAGTGCATCACTTCCTGTTGTTTTACCTTCCATGAATACTACATCTCCTTTTATAACTTTCAGGATTCCATTTGCACCCCTGAATTCACATCCCCTATGTTCTAAAGTACCTAGTGAAATCAAATTTCTTGAAATTTCTAGCAAATACCGCACATCATACAAAACAAAGGTGGAACCATTTGGATTTTGAAATCTTACTGAGCCTATACCTTTGACTTCTGAGAGAGTGCTATTTGCCATTTTAACTCTCCCTGTATGTACCTCCCTGAACTCAAGAAACACATCTTTCCTAGATGTCATATGAAAGGAACACGCAGTATCTAGTATCCACTCATGAAAATTATTCTCTAACTGTGTAAGGTTTACCTCAGATGCCACAAGTCCTACCAGATCTTGAGCATCATCTTTAGTATGAGCAGCTTCACCCCTGTCACTCTGACCCTTACCTTTATTCTTTTCAAACCACTTATAACACTGTTTCTTGAAGTGTCCCTCCTTGCCACAAACCCATCATACTTTCTTGCCTTCCTTGGACTTTGACTTGTTACTTGACTTACCTTTCCCAGACTGATTACTCCTGTTCTCTGATTTGACTTTGGTGTACAATGCTTCTGAAGAATTCTTGGACCCAATGACATCCTTAAGCTCCTTTTCTTTAGATCTTGCAGAACCCACTGCATCCTCCATCTTGATTGCTTCTCTACTGTATTTCAATGTCTCTTTCAGTTGATCGTACTTCGTTGGCAAAGAATTAAGGAGAAGTATGGCATGTACTTCTTCTTGAACCTCTATGCTGACATTACTAAGATCCCCAATCAACCTCAAGAAATCGTCAATGTTCTCATCTATGTTTCTATTATCTTGCATCTTGAATGAGTACAGCTTTAACTGAAGATGGACTCGATTTGGCATGGACTTCATGGTGTAGAGACGATCTAATGTAGCTCATGTTTCAGCTGCCGTAGTACATTTCCCAATCTTTCTCAACACATGATCCCCGACATTCAGTAGTATGAGATTGTTAGCCTTCTCGCATCTTTCAGCTCGTGCTTCTTCATCTGCTTCTTTCTTCTTCTTGGCTTCTGGATCCTTCTCTTCATCCTCTTTCTTTGAAGTTTCAACAGTTCTTTCTACTAGAACATCCTTCAGTCCCAATACGCTCAAATGAGCATACATCCTTCTTCACCATAAGCCGAAATCTCCTGTGCCATTGAATTTGTCCACCTCCAACCTTGAGCTAGACATTGTGACTACTATTTGACAGAAAAGACCCGAGCAAGATCTTGCGATCTTGATTCTTTCTTGTTAGCGCATGGGCTCTGATACCAATTTGTAAGAATTAATACCTAATTCTCCTCCTAGATTCACAAATCTCACATTCACTCACTCTTGATTAATGAAACTTGCAAGACTTGAGTAAACAATGAAAAATACCTAGAATCTAAGAACACAATGGTTTAACGAGTTCAGATTTAACCACTACGTCTCGCCGGAGGTAACTCTCCGGAATCCACTATCACCGACTCAAACCTTAGCTCAATCTCAGTTTAGTCTTCCTCTCTCTCTCGGATACAAGAAGAAAAACAGAGGAAAAGAGTAAAGTAAAACTTGAGAATTTATGACTTTATAAACAAGTCATTTACACCTCTCTTAAACTCACGTGACTTATAACAAACAAACACATGACTTATAACCTCCTAACCTTCTACTTGAGAGAGAGACTAATACACTAAGCTAAGACTAAAACATTGCAAATTATTAAGGCCATAAGGACACAATCTAATAAAGGTCAAGAGAAAAAAGCAGCGTGGAAATACTCTTGTAGCGACTTATTAACGTAGTATATATTATATATATATGCATATAGCAATAATTGTTTTTTCACATACCCATAAGATAAATAAGAAAACCCTACTTTGTTATAGTTATTCGAAAAAAACCTTCTAAAGTGTGAAACTTTTTTTGATAAATAAAGTGTAAAACTTGTCATTTACAACAAAAAAACTTGAAATATGTATATAACTCTAACAAGCAACCATTAATCAACCAGCGCCTCAGGCAGCCAAGAAACATGAACATCTAAATGGAGCTGTCGTTTGTTTTGTTTATTTCGACGGTAGACAAAAAACAGAAATTCATTTATTAGTTGTTTAAGAATAATAATAAATTCCTTATTAATTATAGAGTAATTCTTTGAAATACCATAAAAAAAAAAGTTAAAATTTCAAAAATACCACACACTCCTAAAAGTTCCATAAATATCACACACTCCCAAATGTTCCAAAAATACCACAAAAATAAAAATAAATTTTTAAGGGTTTAAAATTTAAAATTTTATGTTTGGGTTCACTAAATAGAGTTTAGGGTTTTGTTTTGAAGGGGGTAGGATTTGGTTTTTGGGTTTTAGGATTCAAATTATAAATTTTAAAACTATTTCAAATTTGTGGTATTTTTTGAACAAAAACATTTGTATGGTATTTTTGAAAAAATTTGTGATATTTTTGGAACTTTTGGGAGTGTATAGTATTTTTTGGAATAATCTTAACTTTTTGTGCTATTTTTGAGAATTCCCTTTAATTATATTGTAAACTTTGAAAGAAAAAACGTGAACCGTTCAAACCTAGTCTTTTTTATTTAACGTCAATCCTGTCTATCTAGCATTATTAAAGCAAAGTTTAATTGCATACGAGAAATGTTTTATCTTCCTAAATGATGTCAAGAAAATAAAACGATGATACAACCACTGTGATCTTTAAAGGTATTTATATAGTACAGAAAATTTAAAAGTTGAGATAGTGATAACATCCAATTTAAATAGTAATTATCCATTACGTATTAATAAGGCTGTATTAACATGTGCATTAAGCTTAGATTATCCACGATGCAAAACAAAATTCAATGCCTTTTTTATTTTTAACTTCTTATATCGTCATCTTTCTTTTTCACATATTAATTCAATATCTAAACTTTTATACTCTACCATAGTTTTGTTTAATAAAATTTAACATTCTATTCTACCACTCTTTTTTTTAACATTTATAATTTTATGATTAAATATTAACAATAATTAATTAAAATTAAACTAAAAATTAAAGTTAAAGTATAATATTTTCCAAATATTTTTTTTAAAAATTTTAAATTGTTTTTTCCGAATAACAAATACAAAATAATTTTTTTATTATTAAAATAATAAAATTACGAAAAAACTTAATTAACAGGTGCAATATTATAGTAATAAACACACAACATAATAAAACATACAAAACTTAATTAAAACAACAGACTCAACTTATAAACAATAAATATCGAGATTAATAACTATAGGGATTTGAGTAGTTAAAAGAGTAATTAGTAGAACATACGCTATTAATTTTCATTTGGATATACCTAATCCAATTTTTTATAATATAATAAAAGATAAAAATGTAATTAAATATAATTTAATTCGATAACAAATGTGTAAAAGTGAAAATATAAGTTACTATTATTTCAACACATATCATAATTCATTTATATAAATATATATATAGGTAACCAATGTTTTATATATTTAACAAAATTATAAGATTTGTCAGGATAGAAATATAATATTTTTTATGGGTTTATCAAAATAAAATTATAGGATATTACATTTCACAAAGTTAATTATATGATATACCAGATACCTCGAAACAGTACTACTCTCAAATACACATTTTTAGTTCATTAATAATCTTTATCATTAATCTTCCAACATGATATTACAGTACTAGTGAATCAGTTTTAGTAGTGGTATACAAACATCAAACATACTACAGTAATAGTAACCCAAATAATAAATAGGAAAAATTATTTAACAATATCATATACGTATTACTAAATTATGAGATATAACATAATGTTTTTATTTTTTAGGTTATATAATACTAGTAAGAAAACAATTATGACTTCTTACTCAAGTCCTTCATCTGTTTGATTTCCATCTTTTTCTAATTTAAATTTTGTTTAAAAATTTTCACCGTCTAATCCTTCATTCTGTCTAAATTTTTCTCATCTTTCATCTCCACTTCTCACTTCTCTCTTCATCAAGTCTCTATCACCTTTATTTTCTTCTCTTTTTTTCTTTGTTTTTTTCATTCTACTGTATTTCATAAGACGGGAATTTCGGCATCAAACAACTTAAGAAAATCACAACGAAAGAGAAAAAGAGAGCCACATGCATCTGCAGATAAGGAATCAAGAACGATATAGGAGAGAGAGTTTGGAGATTTCGAGCCTTCGAACCTCCCACCAAAACTGTACGCTACAAATATATATCCTCCAAGTGGTCGGATAATTTCTTCTAGATCTAGTTGACGCGCTCAAAGGTACACCGGATTTAAACTACCTAAAAGCTTCTTGTTTTGGTCCGCTATTGGAACTAGCAGTCAGAAATTCGTCTCTTTCGGGAAACTATTGCATCAAATTCTCTGTAGATCTCTAAAAATTGTCAAAAGACGCGAAATGTGGTTTGTATTTGGTGGACAACATTTTAGATCCCAGTTCCAAATTACTAGCTGGTTACACCTCAACAACCTCAACATATTATTCACAACTTCGTATTGATGGACATGGTAAGTAAGAACATGTTGTCCACTAACCGAGACTTACATTAACCGATTATTACTGAATTTATATTGATTGGTTTGTGCAGAAAAATCCAAATATTTCCAAAGAAGATGGTCATGAAAGTTCAGATGAACAACTGGTAAGTCCAATGTTAATGCTTTACAAATGGCCAATATATACATGGACAAATTTTTCATGGACAAAACAAATCAAAGACATCATATTGGTAGAAAAAATAAACGAAAGACATCATATTGGTAGACAAAATAACATCATTGAAAATGTTCACTGAGGTTTACTTTCTCGGCAGGGGGATGCATCAAGCGATACAAGAAACACACAGGAGGACGCACATGGAATTGATTCAGGGAAGAAAATATTTATCCCAATACAAGCACAAGTGGTCTATAGTTATTTGGTTTGTCCATATCATAACAACATGAAAATTCTTGTCTAAATTTTGACTCATATATTGCCGAAGACCAAACAGAGCCTGCAAACATGGACATAATTTGTTGAACTATCTATGATATCTTTGTCCGATGTTTTCCACCATTCAAGACTACCTCATGTACCGCAAAATGAACATGCTGGAGACTGCGGCCCATTCACTGTCAAATTCATCGAGCTTCATGCACAAAAGGTGGAATTCTCGGGAATCACTGATGAGATGGTGGACAACATGCGCACCCTCTATGCTATTGCATTGTATGAGGAATTCATTCAGCCACACATCTAAGTGTTCACATTTCACTGTCTAGGTTTCATGTTTATGTTTAGACAATGATAGGTTAAAACTTTCAGAAAAATATTTTTTAGGTCATCATAATTTAAAGCTAAACAATGTTTTCAAATCACAATCTATCATATTTTCAGCACTTATGTTATATTATATTCAAATTAACTATTCAAGGATGGAAAGACAACAATATGGACATAATTAATTGAACTGTCTACAAACAACATATAACTTTTAAATCTTTTTTGTTGTCACGATAGACCAATTCAATTGACGACTTGTCCATCAGAAATTACTTTTGCTTCTATAGCTTTACGAATTGCCTACCACCATTAGAAAATTCGTAATGGTAACATACAATGTCATCCCTCACGGTGATCACAAATGGTAAACTTATATATTGTCTATGATAATAAAGCTGTTCATCCTTCTATTAACCAGTGGTTACTATAATTAATTATATTAATTACTAATTAATGGTTGTCACTTCTTGTCTATATACTAGGCACATGTGTTTTGTCGCCAAAATTTGTCCATAAAGAAGAGTGGCATGCTCGTAATTCTGAGGATGGACACGTTCGTAACTTACCATGTACCATAATGCCACTCTATTATGGTATTGGAAGAAAACTATTGTCCTTGTGGCATTTTCTGATAATTTGTCCATCTTTTATGGTATTTTCAAAAAATTTCCCTAAATAGGAAAAATTACGAACATTACCATAAACGTATCACTAAATTATGAGATATACCATAATGTTTTTATCTTTTAAGCCATACCATACTAGTAAAAAAAAATTGTGACCTCCTACTCAAGTCCTCCATCTGTTTGATTTCCATCTTTTTCTAATTTTCTTTTTAACTGCCACCTGTCTAATCCCTCACTCTGTCTGATTTTTTCTCATCTTTCATCTCCACTAACCACTTCTCTCTTCAACTATTCTTCTCTCTTCATAAAGTCTCTATCATCTTTATCTTCTTATCTTTTTCTCTTTGTTTTTTCATTCTACTGTATTTCATAAGACATAAATTTTGGCATAAAACAGCGTGAGCAAATCACAACAAAAGAGAAAAAAGGAGCCACATGCATCGGCAAATAAGGAATCAAGAACGATCTAGGAGAAAGAGAGAGAAAAAGAGTATGGAGATTCCAAGACTTCAAAACTCTCATCAAGACTGTACGCTATGGATGTATATTCTCGAAGTGGTCGGATTAACTCCTACTCCAGATCGGAATTTCTTCTAGATCTAGTTGACGCGTTCAAAGGTACACCAGATTTAAATTACCTACAAGCTTCTTGTTTTGGTCAACTATTGGAACTACCAGTCAGAAAGTCGTTTCTTTCGGGAAAACAGGTCCATCAAATGCTATGTAGATCTCTAATAATTGTTAAGAGACACAAAATGTGGTTTGTATTTGGTGGAAACCCTTCTAGATCTCATTTCCAAATTACCAGCTAGTTACACCTCAACAACTTCAAGACATTCACAACTTCGTATTAATGTACATGGTAAATGAAAATGTTGTCCACTAACCCAGACCTACGTTTAACCAATTATTACTGAATTTGTATTGATTGGTTTGTGTAGAAGACTCCAAATATTTCCAAAGAAGATGGTCATGAAAGTTCAAATGAAGAATTGGTAAGTCCAATTTTAATGTTTTACTAATTGCCAATATGTACATGGACAAATTGTTCATGGACAAAATAAACTAAAGAAATCATACTGGTAGACAAAATAAACTAAAGAAATCATATTGGTGTAAAAAATAACGTCATTGCAAATGTTCACTGAGGTTTACTTTCTCGCCAGGGGGTGCATCAAGCGATACAGGAAACACAGGAGGATGCACATGAAATTGATTCAGGGAAGAAGATACTTATCCCAATACAAGCACAAGTGGTCTATAGTTATTTGGTTTGTCCATATCGTAAAAACATGACAATTTTTTTCTAAATTTTGACTCGTAGATTGTCGATAACTAGATAGAGCCTGCAAATACGGATATAATTAATTGAACTGTCTACGATATCTCTGCCGGGTGCTTTCCACCATTCGAAACTACCTCATGCACCGCAAAATGAACATGTTGGAGACTGTGGCCCATTGATTGTCAAATTCATTGAGCTCCATGCACAAGAGGTGGACTTCTCGGTAATCACTAATGAGATGGTGGACAAAATGTGCAGCCCCTATACTATTGAACTGTATGAGAAATACATCCAACCACACATATTGGTGTTCACATTTCAGTGTCTAGGTCTCATGTTATGTTTAGACAATGGTAGGTTAAGACTTTTCAGAAAAATATTTTTAGGTCCTCATAATTTAAGGGTAAACAATGTCTTCAAATCACACTATTTATATTTTTAGCTCTTATATTATATTATATTCAAATTGACTATTCAAGGATGGAAAGACAACAATATGGACATAATTAATTGAACTATCTATGAACAACGTATAACTTTTAAATATTTTTTCCGTCCCGATAGACCAATTCAACTGATGACTTGTCCATCAAAAATTACTTTGCTTCTATAGCATTACGAATTGTCTACCACCATTAGAGAACTCATAATGGTAGTAGATAATGTCGTCCCCCACTTTGATCATAAATGGTAAATTTACATATTTGTCTACGATAATAAAGTTGTTCATCGTCCTATTAACTAGTGGTTACAATAATTAATAGCATTAATTACTAATTAATGGTTGTCACTTCTTGTCTGCAGACTAGACACATATATTTTGGCGCCAAAATTTGTCCAGCATGAAGAGTGGCACGCTCGTAATTCCGAAAAGGAGCACGCTCGTAACTCGCCAAGTACCAAAATTCCATTCCATTATGGTATTGAAAGAAAAATGTTGTCTTTGTGGCATTTCATGTTACCTTGTCCATTTTTTAGGACATTTTCAAAAAAAATTCCTAATAAATATACAAATTTGGAGAATATCTTCCAATATTAATTCGATTGGCCTATTTTACATTTTGTGTAATTCAAATATAAATTTCGGTTGGAATTATGTTAGATAAAGATATGTTTCAATTAGAAAAAATCTATAATAAGAATAAATAAATTTTTGTATTTAAAATAAATATATATTTATAATAAATTTAGTTATTTCGGTTAGATATGTTCGGTTACAATTTTTTGAGTTTGGTGTAGGCTCTATTTAAATAATTTTAATTTAGAATCTTATACTTATTCAAATAAGTTTATGATTGGATTTAACTTTGGTTTGGATGGGTCTTTAATTTTTTTTGCTAAGCTTTGTTCTCGTCATTACCATTTGCTACATGAAGTTTTACAAGGGAAAAAAAGACAAAATTATTATATATTAAAATACTGATTTGGGAGTAAAGCATAATAATGCAAGTATATAATCTTTTAAAAGTGTACCCTAATTTACCCTTTATTTCAAAATGTTGAGTTAAAGGCATCAAAACTCGGCCTTTTTATGCCAAGTATTACAAGGAAGCCAACTTGTGAACCTAAATTGCTGTGAAAGAGAAGTTTTTCTATCTACATCATAAAGATTTAAGAAGAAGAGCAACCAAAAAAAAAAAAAAAAAAAACTTTGTTTCTCTTTCAACCTTCATTTCTCCTCACCATCAAGGCAAGTTTCCATCTTTTGCTCCTCTAAAATATCTCCTATTTCCAAAAGTCTCAAACACATTCAGGTCCCAATTAGATTTTTGGTTCTCATGTGATGTGAGAACTTGTGGGTGAGAAAAATGAAGGCTATTAGTGGGTTAGGGATTGGGTTGAGTTTGGTGTTTGGGTTTCTTCTATTAGCACTTGTTGCAGAAGTCTATTACCTTCTAAGATGGAAGAAGTACAAGAAGAGAATCATTAACCAAGAGAGTGAAGAAGAGAAAGAAGATGAACATCAAATTGGGTACGCTAAGGAACTTATACAGCTCTTCTGCTTCAAAAAGCCTCAATCTTTACAGTCCAACAATGGCGAAAGAGAAGGGGAAAACTCGAGGAATCCAGATGGGACTCAAGATTTGGAGCTTGGGTTGATGAAACATTTGGGTGGAGGAGATCTAGGGTTTGAAGCAGAGCTCATGAAGCTTCATAACCAGAGGTTTCTCTTCACAATCATGGAGGAGACAAAGGCTGATTTGGAATCTGAAGATGGGAGATCGAGATCGAGAAGAAGAAGCTTGAGTGATATTCCAAATGACAGTAATACCCCTGGATTCACTCCCTTAGCTTCTCCTACTACACTAAAGTCGTCACCTTTAGAGTCATACCCACACCATGGATTCAATCCTCTGTTCGAAACGGATGGTGAGCTTGAGTTCAACAAGTTTTTCAAGTCGTCTTCTTCGCCTCCACCGAAATTCAAGTTCATGAGAGATGCGGAAGAGAAGCTGAGGAAGAAACTGATGGAAGAAGCCAAAAGGAGAGAGCAAAAACCGAACGTTTCGGTTACCACGGAGGGTTCTTTTCTCAAGTTCATCAACTCTGCAGAGAAGAAACATTGTCTTCAAGAATCTAATGAAACGCTGTCGTTTTCTCCTTCTTGTTCTTCTTCAGGTACAAATCTTAGAACATTAGACCACAAATCCACAGTGGTTGTTTAGTATTTAGGTCTCTTTGCTCAATTTTAATTTTTGGTTGAAATTTTTTTTACAAAAGTTTCAGTTTTATGTCTGAATGATGTATAATATCCTTTATTTCATTCTTACTACTTGAGAATGATTTTTTTACTGTACGTATTAATCTTGAACATATGCAGATGCTTGTTCTAATTTCCCTTTGAGAAAAAATTTATGCCTTAATTTGGCTATGATATATTTTGTTCTTTAACCAAAAGACAATATTTTTGGAATATAGTTTAGAAAAAAGTGGTTAGGTAATGGGGTTAATAATTCAAATCTTTACGGCGCCACAAGTTGAAAATTTGAGCCTCCTTTATGTTTTTAATCAACCATTAATAAAATATTACTATTTGAAGTAAACGATAGAAACTATAATGGTTTTAGCCTCCCGCACAATTTTGTTAATTACTTTTTGATGCTTTCTATTTTGGAAGTGTAAAAGGAAATACATCATATAATTATTTGGAGTAATTGAATTAAAAACTTGTAAGAAAAAGGAAAAAATGACTTTTGTAGTGTCTGAACAAGAAAAATTCATGGCATCACGCGATGTATCGCCGAAAGGTTTGCTTTTGCGACTTTTCTTTTAGGAATATACCAACTCACACCAAAGTGTGTTCGTTTTGGTTCTAAACAACCATAAAATCAAAACACAAACTAACTCAACTATTAGCTACTTCTGTTTAAATCGAGCAGCGTGAAAACAAAATTCATATTTATACAGAATAGTTTAAAATTCGAATGAGTATGTATGTATGCATGCAACTTTTTATTGGACCACGTAAATACTGTTCAGAATAACTTCCAAAAGTGATCAGAAGATTTTTGTTACATTTTATAGTTTTCTCGTCAGAAAATTTATTTATCTCTGTCGCTATTCTTTTTTAACAGAAAAAAATATCTCATGCTGGGCAAAGATTTTTCACTATATTCATAAAAAATTCCTTATGTTCTTTTTTACGTTAATAACCATTTAATTGCGCGAAAAATTTTTTTTCTAGAAGAAGCCAAAAGAGTGCATCCACGCTTACATGAGAGAATAAAACCACCCAATTTCTTATCGATTTGGTAAGTAAATCAACAAAACTATTGTTAATCCGAGGAGAATGAAAAATACAAAAAACAGAAATTCTAAGAATATTATAGTCTTCTAATTCTGCCGCAAAAGATGGCTATTTTGAACAATGCCGATCTTAAGTGCAAGACATAGAAGTAACAACTTGCGGCTTTAAATGAATATGTGAAATATCGGCCACATTTGAACATTAGTTTCCGTTAGATACCAGCCCTGATTTTGAAGATGACTCAATGACACTAATAAGGTCTTTACGAATACGACTCGGATCATCAATGCTTCAATCATACTCGTCATGGTCCAATGGAAGGAATCCACCTCTGTGTGGAGAGAAGAGGGGCTTTGTCTATGAACTTGAAGGCCTAAAAGGATAGCTTTGTCTTAATCAAAAGTCATCCACCTGTGATCACTAAAAGGGTTTTTCGAGCTCCAAGAACCATCTACGTAACACCAAGGGAGGCTTTAACCAAAAGGTCAATTATCTTTGAGCGATGGAGCACAAAATGAGTTGGGATCCGGAGGAAGGCTATTCTCCACATGGAGCATATTAAACCATAATTTTACCTTCTGATTTGCGGAGTCAATAGTCATTTGGGGTGATACATTCACATTTTCAAAGACCATTCGATTTATGGCCTTCCAAATTACTATAAGATCAAAGGGAAGCCTTGATAATGTTCCTCCTCTATTCCTAGTTCTTTAGCTCACCAAACTTGTAATTTAAATTGTAGAATAAGGATGCCCTTGAAAAAAGGCCGGAAGCGGAGGGAATCAAAGATATTATCCAAACTTGCCGAGACAGAGGGCATTCAAAAGCAAGTGGTTAATTATTCTTCGTCTAACCCATACCTTGTGTCTAAGAAAAGTTTTTGTCTGTCGCCAGGAAATCCAAAATACACGACCAAACAAACTGTTTCAACCTTAAGCTCCATAGACCACTCAGTTCTGTTTATGTCCATTAGAGTTATCTTTCATGACTTGATGAATCTATTCACTCTTGTAACTGTTAATTTGAAGAAAAAAAAATTCATTGCCATTTTAAGTTCTAAATTAATAATTATGATTTCACACTTGTGTTGTTTGTGACATCCTCGTAAAACCTTCTTATAATCCAACAAAGCAAAGGAACATAATTGACGATATGCAACCGTAAAATTCAGAGAAGTGAGCGTGGAGAAGCCAACGTTCTTAATGGAGAAGAAGGAGGCTGATATCGTCGCATGGTACGTAAATTAACTTAAATTTATTGCATTTTAATATTTTTGGAATATTTGCTTTTTTTTAGTTATGTTCAGTTTTAGGGCAATATCAATGGAAAACCATACTACATCCTATAATTAATTTTTTAACATCTATATTATAGGTATTATTGTTTTATTTTTCATATTTCATTTTTTAACACATGTCTAATCTATTTTTTTGTTGTTGCTAATCTCACCTTTTTTGTTTGCTAATTTGACTTTTTTTTTACTTATTTTTAGGATTTAGATTTAGGTTAGTATTTAGGGTTTTGGGTTTACAGTTTATATTTTGTATTTAGTGTTTATATTTTGGATATAGGATTTATATTTTTGGATTTAGGGTTTATATTTTTGGATTTAGGGTTTATATTTTTGGGTATAGAGTTTATACTTTTGGGTTTAAGGTTTATACTTTTAGGTTTAGGGTTTTTTTTTTTGGATTCAGAGTTTATATTTTAGGGTTTAGAGTTTATCTTTTAGGGTTTAGGGTTTATGTTTTGGGGTTTAGAGTTTATGTTTTAGGGTTTATGATTTGTGTTGTGGGGTTTAAGGTTTATATATATAAGTAGTCCGACTATTTTAAGTAGCTCAACAATTTATTGATTTATATTTTACTAATCAAATTCTCTATTCACTAATTTATAAAATATATGTCCGTTTAAAAAAAATTAATCTTGTCAACTGTAAAATATATGTTTTTGGATAATTTTGTGATTTTATGTTTTGAATTTATATGATTTAATATGAAAAAATAAACAAGGGGGTGAAATTTCAAATTTTTTATAAAAAACAAAAAAATAAGAGAGAGATGAGGATATAACTGATATATTGACTTTTTTATGGTTTTCACCCTTTTATTGTGTTGCATTTTAGATAAATACACTTGAATTTGGGGTGGTTGGACATGCATTTGCATATACATATCAAAACTTAGGTGATGCAAATGGAGCTTAAAAAGAAGGTTTTGGAGCAAAAGAGGTTTGGACCGGTTTGATGGACCGGGGGAGAGCAAACCGCTACGAAGAAGAAAGATTTTTGAAGGCCATACCGTTTTGTTGCACTAGTTTGTGCAAACCGGTATGAAAATGTCAAATATCCAGAGACCTAAATCGGTTTGTTGCACCAATTTGTGCAAACCGGTATGAGTAAAAAAAAGTCAACATTTCCGAAGAACTTTTCAAGTATTTACCCGTTTTGACTTGGGTCCATGTGTATTGGGTTAACACAATGCCAATTTTAGTGACTGTATAAGCTTTGTAAACCTAATTTTAAGGTTGATGTCTTATCTTTAATCATATCTCTTTTTCTCTTAAAAAATTTGTAATCACTTCGAATATTTGCTTGATTTTAATTTTAATCTTTGTTTTGATTGCTTTTTTATTTATCAAATCTTCTTCTAATCATGATCGAACACATTTCTAACCTTGGATTTTGTGTTTTCTCAGTGATTAGTGAGTAGTTCTTCATAAGTATATGGGTTAGGTAGATTAGGGTGATTAGATGATGGAATATGATGTTTATAACTTAAGTTTCTTAAATCTTCATTTAGTAGATGATGTTAATGTTAGTTTAACTTGACCAATTGAATCTAGATCATAGGATGAATTGTGCCCGAAAGGTGTTCGATGAAATTTTTGAACCAATTATTAAATACTAAATGAGGCCTAGCCAAGAGATTGTGTTAATTAGTTTAGTAGTTTATTATAGATTAGATCTTAATGTTTCATAATCATGTGATTATCCAAGAGATTGTTTTAGTTACATGATTAAGAAAAGAATGATTGCCATGAAAGTAGATTAGTCTATTTAGGGGAATTTTAGACCAAGGAGTAGCCTTAATTGTTAGCATTGAACATCATAGGATATCATTTGATCACCCGAGTCAATGACCTTAACCCTTTTGGTTAGCTTTTTATTATTGAATTCAAGTTTGAATTTCTGTTGACTTTTGTTTAATTACTGTTAACGTTTACATTGTTGACTTTTAGAATTATGCATGATTAAGTGTTCTTAAACCAATCAATCTTAATGGCTTAGACTAAATATGATTCTCCTAAGTTATATTGTGTTGATTGTATCTCTGAATTGGATTGATATCTTAAGTACTATAATGATATGATTAAGCTTAAGAAATTTTCTTAGACATAGAATTAGCAAATTTTTGTTTATCAAATTGGCGTCGTTGCCATTTCAAGGATCTAGATTGACCGTTAGTGCTTTGAATTTTTTTGGGGACTAAGCCCATTGTAAAAGCTTCAAATTGTTTGATCTTTAAAGCTTGTTGTTTTGATCCATATTATGTCCCCTTTTTGGTTCTTTTGCATCCAATTGATCTCTCTTTTGAATTTATTCACCCTTAACAACTGATATGAAATTATATGCAAATGCAACCTATACATTCCTAAATGCAAGTGAATCTACCTAAAATGAATGTGAAACAAGAGCTAAAATTCATTGAAATCACAATATATCATGAAGCTTAGGAACAGTTCAAAAGATACACACTTCAGTGTCCACATCACGAATTCTCTGGAGAAAGCCTACTCGGCACATTCTATCATAGTCTTGTCCCAAAGTATAGAATGATGTTAGACACCGCTAGTCATGGCAACTTTTTTAGCCAAACTGAAGAGAATATACTGGAACTTGTTGAGAATCTTGCTCAAAGTGATGGAAACTATGGTGAAGATTATGACTGCATAATTCGGAATAATGGTAGGAATGATAGCTACAAGAACAATATTAAGTCACTTGGAGACAAGTTGGATAAGTTCATACTTTCCCCACAAAAAAATGTCAACTTTGTTGGTGATTTGGTAGAGAATGTTCAACAAGATGAGGTCATTCAAGAAGACATTTCTTATGTTGGTAACCAAGGATACAACCACTACAACCAACATCCTAGTTTCTCATACCGAAACACCAATGTGGCTAACCTTCAAGATCAAGTCTACTCTAACAAGCCACCACAACAAGGATGTTTTCAACCTAGACCTCAATTCAACACTCAAGGTGGTTTTGAACCAAATCAACAATTCTTCTGCAACAAACCTCAAAGTTTCTCTAACCCTCAAACACCCACAACAAGAAGCTTCAGGAAGCTCTTCTAACCTTCAAGAACAAACAAATCAATTGTTGAGACAACTTTTGGAAGGTCAAGGGAAGAATGCCATTGAGATTGAAGTATTTAAGAAAGACATCAATGCTAAGACCAATGATCTCAACACCAATATTGAAGGCATTACCTCTCATTGAAAGTCTTAGACACCAAAGTTGCCCAATTTGAAGGTGTATATTCTCATCTAAAGGTCCTTGACAACCAAATTGCTCAAATTGCTTCTTCTTCAAAGCGACCAATGGTACAACTTCCAGGAAGTTCACAATCAAGCCAAAAGGAGTATGTTGATAATAAGATTTTGAATCCTATTTGGGTATCAATCACCCATCGTTGTAGTATAGATGGGTTTGTCAATCCATAATGGGAATGCACTAAACAATCTGGATGTAATGGATGCTTTAAAGTCAAACTAAGTGTTAAAGGGGGTTGTTGCTAAAAGGTCCTAAGTGAAATGATCATAAAAAACATAAAACAGAAAGAAGCATAAAAGACTTGAAAGCAAAAAAAGAGTAAATGCAAAGAGAGTGAAAGGTGCAAGCAATGTAACGCAGTTTCTAAGGACGTAGGATAATTGACTAAGGATCTATCCTAGGTTACCTAAGCACCTAACATACATCATAAAATAAGTTAACCCCTAGACAGTAGGTACATATACAATCAATTCCAATTCCTTGACAACCAATCTCAAGCAAAGTAATCACAGACTCAACTGCCGACATAGACGGTGACTACCTACCAGGCATTAACAACTACTACTCTAGTCAATAAGCTTCCAAACATCTAATGACTTAGAAGGGGAAGAAGAATCTCTGAAGTCACCTATGTCTGGACACCTTCAATTGACTCACCTTCCGGTGTTGAAGGGCCTAACGGTGGGTCTTCAAATCAATTCCATGTAGAAGTACAATTAGCATTACAAACAGGTGAAACAGAAGGGATCTAAGAAAAAAATCTTAGGTACTAAGGTAAACCCAGAACATCAAACCTAATCTACCCCCATCCTGATGAACTTAGTGAACTACTCACTACTCATAGGAGTAGAAGCAGATGAAACAGAAAACATAACTTCAAAGGTAAACATGCAGATATGGGAAAAACAGATGAAGAACAACAAGAACATAAACCTAGAAATGAAGAACAACAATGAAACAGTAAACTAAAACATGAGATTAAAGCTTAAAACGTAAATCAACATGTACCAGATATGCAACAAAGTAAAGCTAAGCAAGAAAGCTAAAGAAAAACAGGAGATTAACTAAGAACTTGAAAGAAATCTGGTTTTTACACCAAGAACATGAAGAACAACTTAAGAAAATAAAACCTAAGACTAAAACCTAAAAAGGAAAGAAAATATAAAATTTGTGCAAATGGAGGCGAATTAAGGGCTTTTTTAGTATTCGGAGAAAAGCCCTAATTCGCACTAAAGACAAAATGCTAATCATTGTCTTGGATCTTGGGCCTTGGTTCAGGTGATATCCGGATATGAGTTGGTCGGGTTGGAGCGTGTTTGACTTCGAGTTGGTAAGTGCGTGATCGATCCGAGCTGAAGACGCTTGTATGATATCGATCTAGCTGAGATGCGTCCAAGGTGTGTCTGAGGCTTTGGATCGATCTCAGGTATTAAGTACTGAGATCGATCCATAAATAGGTGAGATCGATCTTGCCTTGTTTGCTTCTTAGTCATGCTTCAACTCCATGCACTTCCTTAGCTTCGTCTGAGACTTCACAGATTTTGTTGAATGAGAGAGAGGGATCAATCCTGGTTTAAGATGGGATCGATCTGAGATCTGCTGGGATCGATCCTGGAAAGTGTTGGGATCGATCCTGCAAGAGTTGAGTTGGGATCGATCATGCAAGTATTGAGATCGATCCTGCATGTGTTGAGATTGATCCTGCATGTGTTGAGTTGGGATCGATCCTGCCTTGATGCTAAGGTAGATCCAGTCCAATCCATGCTAATTGCTGCTCCATTCAATATTAAGTGCTGCTTTTCTGAAATCTTACAAATCCTTCCCGAAAACTTCTGAAAGTCCTGAAAAATCTCCAAAATGCGTGCATATGCAAATTCTAATGCAAAAGTCCTAAAAATTGTAAACTTACTAAAATAAACCATAAATGTGATGTATGCACGCTTTTATACCTCAGAATTGATGCTAATTGATATGTAAAATCCATGAAAATTCAGAGTCATCAACTCCCCCAAACTAAATCCCTGCTTGCCCTCAAGCAAGTAATTCAGAAGTTTGGGAGTGAGATTTGAAAGTGGGAACTCAGAACCAAAACAAGCTGGAAACATAGGTAATGTTAATGTTCTGGTTGTTAGTTCTAGAATGTAATCCTAAGTTCATCCTACTTAAAAATGTTAGCCATACTCGTCAAAGTTCATCACAGACCAATTCCAACTTCAACAATGCATTCAAATTCGTTTGTCC
>OVBE01005463.1:0-21666 GCA_900406425.1 Iberis pinnata | reverse complement strand
TGCTACAGTGATCTGTTCTCTGCAGTGTTAGTATAGGATTAAATTCTAGACCTATCACCCTGAATCCCGCCGCACAAAAGATGTCGAACTTAATCTTGGATCTACCAAAGAAATGGGGCTTAGAAGGTAAAATAAAAGGCATTGCTCTGTCTCAAGAAAAGTTTCAGTTTATCTTTCAACACCAACTCGATATGGACAGAGTATTGGAATTAGGGGTATGGACATACAACGATTGGTCCATTATACTAGAAAGATGGTTGGAGACTCCCCCAATTGATTACCACCAGTTTATTCTAGTCTGAGTACGAATACGTAATATTGCAGTGAACATTCTAACTACAGCAACCATAATCTATGTTGGTGATGCTCTAGGAGAGGTAAAGGATGTCGCCTTTGACCCTTCTCAACCTCAGACAAGAGACTTCGTTCGTGTTCAGATCAAATTCAACATCAATAATCCTCTACGAAGAGCCAAAAAATACAGAACTCCCACTGGAGAAATCTTCACATCAATGTTTGATTTTGAAAAAGTTAAACGAAGGTGTTACCACTGTCAACGTATGATCACCCACTCTAAAAAAGCTTGTCCTTTTATGGTGTCAAACGTATCTGAATCATCGGCCACTCCACAGTCAAGAATCAAAGTGGACCAGCAGAAGCTTAAAGATTATTTGCAGGAATCAGACCCCCTTCATGGTGTTCTAAAGGAAGATCAAGTAGGCCTAGACCCTATCAGTGGAAGAATGAGAATAGATCATGGAGCACTAGACAACATGAGGCAATATTTATTGGCTGTAGAAGGACCAGAGAGAAGAGTAAGAGAAGAAAGGGTCAAGATATCAGTGGCAGAGGCAGCACAGAACCCAGAAACAAAGAGGAGTATGCTGCAAGTATCACCCTCTGTCAACTTAACCAAAGATGTGGACAAAGGAAATGGACATGTATTTGATTTCTCTGTAAATGAAGCATCCCAAGGACTCAATCAAACTCCTATTCAAGCAGACAAGCTTATGCACTCGGCCATACAAGCAGCACTAGGAAGCAGAATGGAAGCACATAACCAAGATCACCCTCTACTTCAGTCCAACATGGAATTAAGTACCCCTTCTCAGGCTTATGGGGGATATCAGAACCCTCACAATACTCAGGAACCAGGATCAACATAATCAACATCTCTAACATCAAGGAAACAGAATACCTTCTCTCATGCTAAAAGAACACAAAACCTCCAACCAGGAATAAACATTGAAGGAGACAGTAGGCAAGTAACTAGATCAAGATCTGGACAAACAAAAAGGAAACAAGACCAAGAGGAGGAAGGCTCATCCAAACTCCAGAAGACTGACCAAAACAGGATGATCCCCCATGTGGGATCATCCCAAGATAAATGAGACTGATTTTATGGAATTGCCAGGGGCTCTCTATGTCTCAAGACCTGGTAATTCCATACCTCAGGGAAATGAGATCAAAGTATTTCCCTGATCTTTTGTTTTTAATTGAGACTCTAAATAATAGTAATGTTTTGAGGGATATCCAAGCTTGGTTGGGATATGATTTTGTTTACACAGTGAATCCAAGTAAAAACTGTAGGGGCCTTACTATTTTTTGGAAAAGAACAATCAATGTAAAAGTTTTAAAAGCATATTGTAATATGATAGACTGCTTAGTAGGCTATTAGAACTACTCCTTTTTTGCAAATGGTATATATGGATGTGCTAACCAAAAGAAAAGAGAATATGACTGGGAAAAATTAACCAAAATGGGGATAACAAGAAACCAAAGCTGGTGTGTTTTTGGTGATTTTAATGAAATCTGCAACAACAGTGAAAAGGTTGGTGGTCCTTGGAGAAGTGAAGCCTCCTTTATTCCTTTTAACAACATGCTTCAAGCTTGCAAACTCTCTGAATTGTGCTATCAAGGTAATGGTCTTACTTGGGCTGGTAGAAGATATAAACTTTGGATACAATCTAGACTTGACAGATGCTTTGCCAATAAAAGTTGGCTAGACCTATTTCCATCAGATTCCCAATCATTTTTGGACCTAAGAGGCTCTGACCATAGGCCTGTTCTAGTCTACTTTCATGAACACTCAGCAGAGCAAAGAGGAAGATTCTTGTTTGACCAGAGACTCACTCATAAACCAGGAGTTAGAGAGGCAGTACAACAGAGTTGGTGTGGTCAACAGAATGCTATTCATCAGCCAACAGTCATTCATAGAATATCAAAAGTAAGACGAGCCTTATCTCACTGGAAAAAGCACAATATCACAAATACAGGCCAGGCAGTCCTTAATGCTCAGCAGGCTCTGGAAGCAGAGATATCCTTGCCTAATCCTAACTCTACAACATTGTACCATATGAAAACAACTCTAATACAAGCATCTAGAGATGAGGAATTATACTGGAAGCAAAGATCAAGGGAAAAATGGTTGCAGGATGGAGACCTGAATACCAAATTCTTCCACAAGTCAGTGAAAATGAATAGAGCAAGGAAACAGATTGAAATGATAGTTGATGTGAATGGAAATGAACAGCTTACAGAAGCGTCAAAAGGGGAAGCGGCCATAGCCTATTTCAAAGATCTTTTTTCATCCTCTCAACCAACAAACTGCCAAAGGATCTTTATGGACTTTACCCCAAGAGTCACACCAAGAATGAACTCAGCCCTTCTTAAACCAGTCACCAATCAAGAAATCTATGCAACAATAAAGTCTATCAAAGCAGATAGTTCCCCTGGCTATGATGGCATGTCAGCTTCTTTCTACCACTCTTACTGGGATATAGTGGGTGCAGACATTACAAAAGAAGTCCAAACCTTCTTCAGAGAAGGCATCCTCCCAACAGAATGGAATTATACCCAGATTTGCTTAATTCCCAAGATCCCAAAGCCTTCAAGAATGCAAGATCTTAGACCAATCAGCTTGTGTACAGTCCTATACAAACTTATTGCAAAACTTCTGGCCACCAGACTCAAGCCCATCCTTCCATCCATCATTTGTGAAAACCAATCTGCCTTTGTCAGTAAAAGACTCATCACAGACAACATAATCATAGCTCATGAGATCAGCCATGCCCTTAGAACCCATCAAGAATTATCTTCCTCTCACATGGCAATTAAAAGTGACATATCTAAAGCCTATGACAGGATAAAATGGCCATATGTAGAAGCTACTTTAAGGGCTATGGGATTCTCAAATCAATGGATTGAGAGAATAATGATTTGCGTCTCTTCAGTCAACTACTCAGTCCTCATAAATGGTGCCCCTTTTGGCTCTTTCTCTCCAGCTAGGGGTTTAAGACAGGGAGATCCCCTATCTTCCTTTCTTTTTGTCTTATGCACAGAGGGTTTGGCACATCTTTTCAAGAAAGCAGAACTAGCTCATCAAATCCATGGCCTCCAATTTAAAGAAGAAGGACCAACAATATCTCTTCTAATGTTTGCAGATGATAGTATGCTTATATGTGAGGCATCAGTGACAGAGGCTCAAGCTATTAAAAGAATTCTTCTTGATTATGAAGAAGCCTCAGGTCAATAAGTTAACAAGGACAAATCTTCTATAACATTTGGCAGCAAGGTATCAGAGACAAGAAAGGAACAGATTCAAAATGAACTAGGTATAACTAAAAAGGGAGGAGAAGGTTTATATCTAGGCCTTCCAGAGGTCTTCAGTGGCTCCAAGATAAAGCTTTTCGAATACCTTAAGGACAGGATGCAACAGAGAATTGACAATTGGTTCTTGAAATCATTGTCTCCAGCAGGAAAGCAAACCCTTATCAAGGCAGTGGCCAACTCCATGTCAATATATGCAATGTCTGTGTTCAAACTCCCAATCTCAGTATGTAAAAACTTGACAGCAACTATTGCAAGGTTCTGGTGGGAAGCTGAGGCTCACAGGAGGAAAATACATTGGACATCAATGGAAAAACTTTGTCTCCCTTCTTACCTAGGAGGATTGGGTTTCAGAGACTTCTCATCTTTCAACAAGGCACTGTTTGCTAAACAAGGTTGGAGATTACAATCCTCACCACAAACTTTGATTGGCAGATTCTTAAAAAGTAGATACTACAGCAACAGAGACTTCCTAGCAGCCAAAATGGGGACCAAGCCATCATATGCATGGAAAAGCATCATTTATGGTAGACAATTGCTCTTATCAGGCTTGAAAAGAAAACTTGGAAATGGCAAAAGCACCTTTGTATGGACAGAGAAGTGGATTGAAAGAAAGGGTAATATGAGAGCTCCTCTCATCAAACATCCCTTCATTCTGCTAGACCAAAAGGTTAATGATTTGATGGTGTCAGAGTCTGGTACATGGGATATATCAAAGATCCAAGATACATTCTATAGTGATGACTCTGTGGACATTTTACAAATGAAACCAGTACACAATAGAGAAGATTACTGGGCTTGGAAACATACTCCATCAGGATCTTATTCAGTTAAAACAGGTTACGAAGTGGCTGCAGAAGAAAAAGAGCATGAATTGAGAACACAAGAAAGAATGCAACCATCTTTCAACATCCTGAAACAGGAAATCTGGAAATTGAATACGGTTTCAAAGATTAAACATTTCTGTTGGAAGGCACTAAATGGAGCAATTGCAGTAGAGAATGCCATTAAGAAACGAGGAATTAAATCAGATGGTCGTTGCCAATTCTATGGCATGGAAGATGAATCAATAAATCATGTTCTCTTCTCGTGCCAATTCCTCGTCAATCATGGGCTATAGCCGGATTCCCAGCTCCTATAGAAGGCTTTCAAGATGGCTCCCTGTTATCAAATTTCAATCATACCCTATCCTTCTCCAAAGACAAAGACTTCCCACTGGAAATTAGAAGATTGTTTCCATGGATTTTATGGTTTACTTGGAAAAACAGAAACCATTTAATCTTTGAAGGTATATCATTTACAGCAGAAGAGATAGTCAAAAAAGCCAAAAAAGAAGCTGAAGATTGGTTCAGTGCAAAGGAAATCAAAGAGAAAGAGCTTCGACCAAGGTCCCAACCGATTCCATCCACTTTCCAAGGTTGGTCAAAACCACCTTTGGGTTGGATTAAATGCAATGTTGGCGCAACTTTTAAAAAAGGTTCAGGATTTAGGAGGGGCTTCTCTGATTCTTAGAGATCATCAAGGCATAGTCTTACTCCATGCCAGGAGAGCTTTCTCAAATCTTGCTTCATTATGCCAAGCACACCAATGCAGTATTACATGGGCAATTGAGAGTATGGTAACGCATAATTGCCAAAGGGTGATTCTGGCCTTTGACCATCCTCTACTTTTCTCAGCCCTTTTAGACCCCTCCTCTGCTCCATCCCTTTTGGCCTTCTCAGATGAGTGCTCCTCTATGCTTTCTCATTTTCAGAACTGGTATTGCTTTAAGGAATCGACTATCTCAAACAAAGGAGCTCAGCTAATAGCAGACAGTGTTGTTAAAGATATGCGACTTGGATCTTATGTAGCTCAGTCGTCTTTTCCTTCTTGGCTGAAATCTCTGTTCTTAAATGAAGCTCTGCTCTGATCTCCTCTGTTTGTTTCAGATCCCTTTGGTGTTTCTGTGGTTATGTTTTTTGATCTGTTATTTGGTCTTGGGCCTTTTATTGTAAAACTTTAATCCCCTTTATATTGCAAGTTGACCAAAAAAAAAGACAAAATCTATTATCACAATTAATCTTTATTATATAGAAATATAGAACTAATTCAATAAAAGAATACAAAAATTAATTTGTATCCATTTTCATCAAAACTACTTTTGCATTAACCGAACTTTCTAGCTATGGTGGTAATGGACTCACAGCAATGAGTTATGTCACCTGTGTTCGGATCTTGAATACCGTCAACTAAAATATGGTGAATCTCAGCGGTCATCCTGAATATCCTCGGCGATTACAGACGCTTTGGATCTAATCGAAAATCTACAGAGCTCTGGATATTGTCATTATTTAATAATGATATTGTTTATCCACCTTAAATATTTTTTATCCACCGTTCAACTATTATCTTGCTATTCTTACATTATAATCTAAATACAATATTCACATTACAAAATATATAAATGTAATTTTAACGTGTTGATTTGTATATACAGGAATATTACAGTTGTGTTCCTGATTAATTCTCTAAAACTAATTTAGGATATAACTTGAACAATCAATCAATCATAATGGATTAAGGCTCGAGCTAGTTGGATATAAATCTAAGGAATATTTTAAAAAAGATAACCTCGCATTTGATCATTATAATTTTTTTTTCAGTAAACACATTTTATTATTGATTACATAAACATATTGTATGAATCTACAAATCAATAGAGTATTAAAGTGTCAATAAAAAAAAAATACAATTCCACATATGGACATTCCTAGCAAATAAATTTGTTTTAGTATTTTGCATCTTGCTACGGAGTCCAAACAATAAGCCATAATTTAAGTGGTACGACCAAATGGAACATTAGTCATTTGCATAAATTATTTGATTTAGGGGTAATTCAGGGATCTTGAGCATTCAATCTTCCAGATTTACGCCTGATGGATACTGTTGACATTATACAAAATTCAAAGAATATACAACTAAATTAGGAAATAAAGTTGCACGTTAGAATCTAAACGAGGAATTAAAATGACCATCGGTTATTTTCTTAAAGAAATGTGTTTGACACATTTTTTATAACACTAATCATTGAATTACAATATACCGACTCATACCCACGGTTGAATCTAGGGTCATCGGTCCTCCTGGATTTGAGTTCGTATTCGATAAGGAAGATTACAAGTATTAGAGTATTAGGTGCGTCGACAGGTCTGACGCACTTAATTGATTACAAAGAAACTCAAGTCGTTAGTTTATCTCTCTAACTTCTCTCTAAGGCTCTTTCTCTCGATAAATGCCAACCTTTTATTTGTGGGGGCACGCGCTCTATTTATACTACTCCTGTCATCCGACTACGCATGGTAGTTGGCTAGGCGTCCTGGTCATCCGGCGAGTCGGTCAGTAGGTCACTATTCGCTGGGCTATAGGGAGACTAGGTGCACTGTTCTTCCGGCGGCCTTGCTTACCTCGTCGGTTCTCCTAGACGGGCCTCTGATATTGGGCTCCTGTGATGGGCTTGGTCGTTCGAGCATGGGGCGACGGGCCCATATCCTACACCCACTATCTTTTCTCACTAAGCTTGTGTTGTGGCTTTCTATNTTTTTTTTTTTTTTTTTTTTTTTTGATAAAATTTAAATTTTATACCAAAAGAAAGGAACTGGGGATACATAGTTTCATAGAAAAATAAAATGCCAAAAAGAAAATAAAAGTTCTTTTACATTTAACACAAAGATGGAATCTTGAAGCTAATCATACTTGAATCATTCTGAGAGCAGGCCAACCCCTGTTTTAGAAAACCGGATTGCCAAAAGATAGTCACGCATTGTTCTGTCAATACTTGAAAAAATTGAATCGTGAGTTGATCCAACGTTTTGGTGCAGTCGCATATTCCTTTCTTTCCATAGCCAATAGATAGTGGCATGGGCAGCAATCTTTTTGAGATGGGAATTAACATGAGGTGATCTCCCAAGCAGCCAAGAAGTGAGAGAAGACCATGAAGCAAAGATATAATGGCAATGCCCAAGTTTCTAGAAAATAAGGTTCCAAACAGCATTGGCGAATGAGCAATGAAGAAATAGGTGCTCACAGGTCTCTGGTTCTTGTTTACAAGTGATACAGAGATTGTCTGAACTAATACCCCATGAAAAAAGCTTGGATTTCAATGGTAGCTTATCATGGTTTGGTATGGCTAGATTTAATCAAACCGAGCCATACCACCATATTTGTTGCTGTGAAGGCCGAAGAGAATCCCACGTAAGAGCCGATGAGAAACGGTCCTTAGGAGCATTGCTGTCACCCCAAAGAAAGACATCTTCTCTATCAGAAAGAGAAGGACAGGGAATTAGCAAAACCGTGTCATAAAGGAGCCTTAGAGCTGCATTTCTAGGTCTTCTTCTTGGAAGTAACCACCGGTTGTGGCAAAAAACTTGGGAAACAGTTGCGTGAATAGAGATACCAAGTAATATAGGACCGAATGACCAACAATTTCGTACAATGGACCAAGATGGCACCACCTATCGAACCAAAATGATGCTTTTAGACCATTACCCAATAAGAAAGATATAAACTGCTTAGCCAACGGACGGAGGCTGGTTAATGCACACCAAATCCAAGAAGCCGAGTAAGAAGAATCATAAGACCAAAACATTTTGTTTTTGATAAAATGCTTATGGATCCATGCGACCCATAATGAACCCCCATTAGTAAATATCTGCCATATTAGTTTAAGGGAAAGTAACTTATTCCAAAGAAATAAATTCTTCAATCCCAAACCCCCTTCTTTCTTGGGTAAACAAACTGTTGCCCATGAAACCTTAGCCTTGTGAGAGTTGCCGAGAGTACCTGGCCATAAGAAGCTACTGCACATACTTTCAATGGTTTTAATACAACATTTAGGAAGAGCAAAAGCTGTAAACAAGAAGTTTGTGAGACCCGAGATGACTGTTTTAAGTAAAAGAAGCCTGCCCGAATAAGAGAGTAGTTTTGTTGACCAGTTAGTAAAAATGGTAGAGAGCTTATCAATTAATGGTGAGTAGTCACATTTCCTTAACTTCATGTGCATTAGTGGAAGTCCAAGGTACCGGACAGGAAGAGTGCCCATTTTGAAGCCCAGAGAGGAACTGATCAAAAGGTCTTGAGGAGATGTACCCGCAACAAACAAGTCGGACTTTTCAGGGTTCATTACCAAGCCAGAGAAATCTTCGAAAGTCTTCATAGTTTCGATAATTTGATGCATAGATTCACTTTTCCCATTGAAGAAAATCATTACATCATCTGCGAATGCAAGATCAGTGACTAGTGGAGATTTGCCCAGTGGGTGATACCCTATGTTCCCAGCTGAAAACTGTTGTTCTAAGAGAGAACCAAAAGTTTCCATATCTATAACAAATAGCATAGGAGATAATGGGTCACCTTGACGGAGACCTTTTTCCCCTTTAAAGAAACCACAAAGAGAACCATTTAATGAGATAGAGAACGAAGTGGTAGTAATACACTGCTCAATCCAGGTAATAAATCTAGTTGGGAAGTTAGCCGCTTGGAGGACAGCTAGAAGAAATTCCCAACTAACGGAGTCAAACGCTTTCCTTAAGTCTACCTTTAGAACTCCTCTTAGAGATATAGATGATCTATTGAAGCCTTGTACGAATTCCGTTGTCAGAAGAACAATTTCTACCAATAACTGACCCTTAACAAATGCTGATTGATCTATTGTGGCTTTCTATTAAGGACTCAATAGTCCATATTTCCCACGTATATAGGAAAACTAATCGTCTGACGGATGGTTTAGCTAACTATGTGTTTTCTTTACTCTTAGGTTTTTTATTTTTTTGGTGTTAGTTTTTCTGTTGTTGATTTATTGATATCGAATGACATTCATGAATAAGTGTGTCTAATACAAATTCGGTTGTAATTTTTTAAAGTATAATTAATTAGTTGGGAGTTTTCTCCCTGTTACACACCAAAAAAAAAAATAATAATAACTCAAATTTTATTAAATAAAAAATTACATTTACTATGCGATGTGAATGATCAAATTTGCTTTTTTTTTAAACACGTTATAAAACCAAATAAGCTACATTTATTTATGGTAAGCTTTTTAAAAATTATGGCTGTAAATGAAGAGTTGGTCCAAAGAAACCTTAGTTGTCTGCTTACACAACTGGCATATGATCATTAGTTTAATAATCAGAAGATAATGGAATGAACAATTAAAAATATTCATTTTATAGAAAATTGAAGAATAACGAATAGAGAAGGTAAGGTGAAAAGAAATGTTGTGCGAGAACATGAAAAGTTGTCTGCTTACACAGATAATGCTGACAAATTTCCATTTCTTGTCTTAAATTAAAATGGAAGATGACTTAATCAAGTTTTTGTTATGTCTAATTGTGTATAATATATAGTTTTCTACGTTACGTAGATAACGATCAAAGGGAGAAAAAAAACAAAGTTAAGTCCTTTCGCTATACCAAAGAGGCCTCGATAGTCACTGGTCATACTTGTATAGACCATTCATTATCATTATAATATGTATGTATTCATGATAGTTTTTTTTTGTCAAACATATTCATTATTTTTATTATTTATTTATTTATTTTTGATAATCCAAGTGTCATACTATTCAATTAGAGTGCATACTAGCTACATGGATGTCCAAATGAAACTTTACGTGTCGGCTTCTGGAATGCTGCAGTCCACATGTGAAATTTGCAGTGGCCAGAATCGAACTCAGGTGGCGGTACTCTCAGTTGTGAGTCTTTTACTACCAAAACTAGATGTTCCGGTTTTTTTCATTATGTTTAGTTTCAAAACATGTGTCCTTTAGAATTTGATTACACATATTAATAAAAAAATATAATAAAATTTATTTTATATCATAATTATTCTTATTAGATCTAGAGTTAAATTAGTATTTAATATCAAAATTTACATTGAAATTCTAAAATAATATTTAATTCAAAACAGAAAAAAAGTTAAACAACATTTGATTTGAAACACTTAATTTGAAACATATATAGTACTTTTTTTACCATCATAAATTATTTTTCACTATTAATTATGTACAAATATTGTTGAAATCTACAAATCAATAAAGCACCAATAAAATAAATTTTTGCCATAAAAAAAAATTTGTTTTAGACTACGCGCGTCTAAACAAGTAAAGCTATTTTTTTTTTGAATTTTTATGTTAATATATCAGCTGGAAATCTTCGAAGAAAAATGAGCAAACGAAAATATTACTCTTTCTCATTTTGAAAAAGTATCATTTTTAGTTTTTTCACATAGATTAAAAAATTTCAATTGCTCATAAAATTGCATTAAATATTCTAAATCAACTAATAAAAAAAATACTGCAATTATTTTATTTGCCAGAAAAGTTAACTTATTTAAACTATGCATAAATTACCTCAAATGACACTTTTTGTAACAAAAAATAAGAATAAAACGACACTCATTCAAAAGCAGAAGGATTATAGATTTTCTTTATGATTTAGAATTTTCGTAATCTACAAAAACATTTTTTTGTTAAAATCTACTATCTAGGACCAACATAATTGTTTGGTCCGACTTCCCTCAGACCGATCTTACATAGTTAACCTAGGAGAAATATATATATATATATATATATATATATATATTTTGTAAAATGAGAAATATATATATATTTATGGGATCAATTTAGCTATGTTTTGGAGTTTGAGGACTGATTAATTTGCCAACTGAGGACTGTCTACATGGTAGTTTCTATGTGTGTGACATAAGAACTTGTTTAAGTATTTACTTAATAACAAATCAATTTTAACTATAAATTAATTTTATTATTAATCTCATGCAATATTGCTCGACAAGCCTGACCCTCCTGTTCAAATTTCATAATCATATACCATATATTGTGCCCATTGTCTCTATTGTAGACACATTTTCTTTTCTACTTCTTTTATTTCCTTTCAGCCACTTTCTATACTATTTTAAAATATAAATCAAACCCTCTATATATATATATATATATATATATATAATTCAACTTTTCTGTTTCTGTAACATGTATTGTGGTTTTCCTAATACTATTTTCTGGGTTTTTTTGTCATATTTAAAATGATAAAACACGATTCATAATCAATTTTTATAATGTAGAGAAATGCAATTGGTGGAATCGAATTTGATGAAAAAATACAAAATAGATCCTTAACACTTGACTTAAGCTTAAATGAGTGCACACATTGGCAAAGAAAGGTATCATTTTTATTTTATGGATAATTTGAAAAGTAACCTAAATTATAAATGAAATTTGAAAAAAAAACACTTTTATATATTATTATGATGAAAATGTCTTTATTTTTTATTAGTTAACTAATTAATTATGGAAATAAAAATAATTTTGCATAATTAAATTAATTATAAAAAATAATTAATTTTTTTAATTCTTTTTCTTTATTTTTTTTTATCTCTGTTGACTAATAAAATCTTCAGTTGAGTTTTTCTAAAAAAATTTTGTTGTATAGTTGACTTTTACTTCATTATATATTGACTTATAGTACAACAGTTGACAGATTTAGTGGCACAAAAGTGTTTTTATACAATATACATATTAAAACTATTGATTTATTTTTTATCCTCATCGACTTATTTTTTGTATCTTGTTGACATATTTTTTTAGTATAATTAGGTCAAATTTTGTTGATTTTTTATTAGATTGAGCTGTTTAACTATCGATTTATAAGATTAATTTGACATTTATTTAGATCAAAATTTATGTCATACAGTCAACTTATATTTTCGGATGATTTTTGTTGAAGTCGATATATTTGTACACTCAATTTATTTTTTATATTTATTTTTCCATAGTCGATATGTATTTGCTATCTACTTAATATTAATGTTCGTCGATTTATATTTTTTATGTTGGTCAAATAAATTTTTGTATATGATTTATAAATAAAAAATAATTAAATAAAATAATTTTAAAAAACAAAAAAAAAAACAAAGGAAAACCATTATTTAGACAGCAAAAAGGTAGTTTTCAAATTTCAAAAATATATGGTATAGATCATTCACCGTGAAGTATAGTTTAGCAAAATTATCATTTATTGTATATGTAAAATTAAATTAATAGATCAGTTTGGCAACAACAAAAAATAAGAAATCACCAAGAAAATATTCAACATAGTTAGATACTATTAATTTTGAAACAAGATCTGTTGGCTCATGTTATGCATACATATTTTATATATATGTTATATACACGAGTGTTTAGCTATAAACATTATTTAGCATATAGTTCTTAATAGTTAATGGATCCCTAGGAAATTTAAGGGATCGTCTTAGATTGGTAGGAATTAACAACCAATTTATAAAATATTATATGTAAAAATGTGGGTGGACTTGAGCAGGACCACTCTTGGAAAATGTATGGAAAATGTATTTGTACTCATACCTTTACATATATAAATATGTATAATATTATATTCTTCATTAATGGATCCATTATTGATGATTTGCTTTAACATTTAAAACCGATTCTGGGTAAAGTCCGGTGAAACATTTATCTTTAGTCTCCAGCTTTTTATTTTATTTTATATAGGTTGTAAAGTTTTATAGGTTCCCATAATTTTTAGAAAAAAAAATTAAATAAAATATATAAAATATTAGCTCAAATCTTTCTTATTTTGTTTCAAGCCCTCATAATTTCAGAACCGATTATGTTAACATTACGAACTCACAATTATCTAAATGCCAATAATTACAATGTTTGGCGTTACAATGAGAATGAGTTTAAGTTCATGTTAGTTCACTCAAGTGTCCTGTGTACAAATAATTCAGGGATTCATTTCATTTTAAGAAATTAAGTAAATAAAATTAAATTAGTATTAAAAATATCTGTAAACAATATTTATATATCTTTTGTTAGTTTTAAATAAATTTTACGATGAAATACAAGATATAAAAAAATTAGTTTTTGTTATAAACTAAATATGAAAATTCAAAAACTTTTAGAATATTTCTGAACATGCTCTGAATTCGGTACCACTTAAAATATAGTAGAATTGAGTTCTCTTTCGCTTTTGGTATTTTTTGTCACATAAATTTATAGATCATAATGGACCATCATAGTAATTCAAATTTCATTAATTTAAAAAAATATATTTGTATATCGAGTGATCATATTCGAACTCTAGTCTAGTAATAAGACATGCAGCAGAGGTGATACAACCACATTTAATCACATTGTCCACTAAATATTATTGCGTCTCTGTTTCGTCTTTCTTTTTTTCATAATTTGTAGGAACTTGAGATGAAAAAAATGATGAAATTTCCATTTTAAGATGATAACAAAATATTGAGCTATGATCATAAAACATAATATAAAGTACTTATTAAAAATTAAATCAAAATCACTAATTAAATCTTTCTTTCTTTTCCACTGTTAAGGGTTTACTTAGCGGACACGATCTTGATCAACAACAGACATATATCACACTATATAATTGACTAATATATATTTGAACGTAAAATATATATTTTCTAAAATGTATAAAAGGTTTTTGTGGAGCCAAAAACAAACCATGAAGTTCTTTTTTCTTTATATTTTTATCTTCTTGCTTAAATTTTAATTAAATTCTATACCTTGCAATATCTTGTTGGTATGAGGAAAAAAAAAATAAAAATCAAGCGTGTTGTTTTCCTCTTAAATTATGTTTTTATATTTAAAAAAATGTTTTATGGATACAAAAATCCAAAAAAATTGTCAATTTCTTTAACAAGCAAAACAAAATTTGTACAAATGCAAAAGGAATGAAAAACAACTAAATATTTAAAGTGTGTGCCATTAAGCAGACAAAAGTAATTAAACAAATGCAATATTATATGTAAACCCACCTTCATCTTCACCTTTGTCTTTGTTTATATAATCTCTCTCTCTTTAAAGCTATACTCAAAGGTTAAATCAAAAACCTAATTACAATAACAACAAATTAATCAAAACACAAAATCAATCATCATGAGTAGTAGCTCAAGTTCTCCTTGTGGAGCTTGTAAATTTCTTAGGAGAAAATGTGCAAAAGGATGTGTATTTGCTCCATACTTTTGTCATGAACAAGGAGCTTCACATTTTGCAGCTATTCATAAAGTCTTTGGAGCTAGTAATGCTTCTAAGTTGCTTTCTCATATTCCTACTAATGATAGGTGTGAAGCTGCTATTACAATCTCTTATGAAGCTCAAGCTAGACTTCAAGATCCAATCTATGGTTGTGTTTCTCATATCTTTGCTCTTCAACAACAAGTATGTCCTCTCAAAAACCCTAATCTTGATTAATTCTTGAACATATATATTTAGTTGGTAGAACAAATCATGACCATTTAGAACTGACGGACCTAATATTGACAAATACGTCCGTCAGAAAATTCATAGCTCGTCAGGAATCCGTCTCGAATTTCCTGACGGATTAACAGATACTGACCATTTAGAATTGACGGACATAATCCGTCACGAATCCGTAGAGATTCTTTGTTCGTGACGGAATGATGACGGATATGTCCGTTAGGTTTTGCCTGCTATCTTTGTAGTGAGAATCTTATTGTAAATATTCAATCTTTTAATTTGTGTTATATATAGGTTGTGAATCTTCAAGCACAACTTGAGATTCTAAAGCAACAAGCAGCACAAAGTATGATAATTTCTGATTCACAATCATCTGATCAAAACCCTAATAGTTACTATGGAGACACTACAAAGACTCTTTATCATCATCTTCAATATCATAATCAAGAACATCAAAATCTTCATCATCATCAACATGATCAAACCCATTTGGTTTACCAAACCGGAAGTTCCGGTATAGATGCAACGGCTAATAGTTACAACAACGAAGACTCTTCAGGAATCGAAGAATTCTCCAATATCTACTCAAACTTGGAACAATACTTGAACACTTTCAATCAAGATCATCTTAAAGAGCTTCACTCAGAAACTTATGGCTACATCGCTTTTTCTTGATGGTTATATCAAGAAAATGGATTGATCCTCTTATCAATATCTATATAGAATATATACATATATATATATATATAGCTTATATATGTATCAAGAATGTTTGATGTTTTTAGTTTTAATTGGTGATGTTACTTAGCTTAAAGAACCGGCTATGTATTAATATATAAATAATATAAATGTTAGAATGCCCTAGAGTAATATTTTGATTTGTTTGGGTTATATTTGCACATAAATGATGCTAATTTTTTTCAAATATCACGTGTCCAGATAGAGCTATATATATATGTATAATCATGATCTTATAGCTTTGAACAATACAACTCTCTAGCTAACTATAAACTACTTATATGTCTTAGATTCTTTTGATTTAGCTATTACATAAAGTCTAGTAGTACATGATCATTGTGTTTCCCTTGTTGGAGATATTGGTCTTTTGGTAAATATATTATATTATTATTTACAAGTTAATTTTTCTATACAGTCTTGGAACTTCTAAGTTATTTACCACAATTATTGTTATTTTATCAAATGAAATAGTTCTGTCTCTTCTAATCATCGATCTTGAAATGATCAAATATATATATATATATATATATATAACATAACATTTAGTAGTTGGGTACCCTCAAATTTTGACAAATATGTTGGTCAATGACATTTGTAAGAAAATGCTTGTTACTTAATTATCATACTACAATATTGATGTATATGTGCAGTTTTTGTTCTTACTAATGCATACATTCATTGATGTTCCTAGATGATATTATCAGGTTTGTACTTTGTAAATATATACATATACATATAGCACAAAAGTGGATTGATTAAGGGTTTTTTTTTTTTTTTTGGCCATGTTCATTTGTTAACCGAGAATTTTTTGTAATCCTTAACTCCAAAACCAGTTTTGAATAATTCAATCACACGTCTAACATATAAACATAATAACATAACATAAAATAGTGTTTCAATCCTTGAAGTCATCTTTAGAGATCCACTTGTTGTGGTTAGAGGTGGTTCAACGTTGCTGATGCTGATGTGATCGAGACTCATCTTGTGAGCATGCACAAAGGGTAAGTAAAGAAAGCCACTAATTAGAACACAAACATCTACCGTACATTTTTGTTAAAATAAAGATGCATTTTTGTTGAAATAAATGGGCGTTTTATTTAAATAGATGACATTTTGTTGAAATTTTAAAATTTTTATATCATAAATATAATAAGTTGTAGACTTTTTTTATAGAAATAAAATTCATTAGAGGTAAACCAATTTGTTATATTTTAGTCAAATATTTTCTCTTGTTTTTTGTAATCTTAATGTTTTAGCCATAACGAGTCGTCTGGTTAATTTATTAAAAATATATCTTTTAATAAATATAACACACATTTTTCGGATTTGTATAAGGCATCTAAAAACGTTGAACCAGTACTGCTTGTGAGAGACTTCTTCTTTGGCATCAAATAATCATCTTGTGTTTGATTTCGATTCCATCATTTTCCAACCTTGGGTACCTCCGTTTTGTTGTGCTTCCTTCCATCCGCAATAGAAAAAGTCTATATATTCAATCTTTAAAAGGTAGTCTAATTCGCCATAAGAACATCAGCGGTTTAGAGTTTATCGATTGTTTTGTCAGCCTCAGTGGCCTGGAGCCATCAGCATATCCAACGCTTGGTCGTCGCGTTTGTAATGAATCCGTTTTCAATCTCCGTAAAAAAGTGTAAACTTTAATAAATATTGCTAATTAAAACTTCATTTGGATATGGTTTACAAAATCATATGTCCAATAAACATTCACAAAATATGCTTGTGGAAACAAGTCAAGCATCTGCCAATACTCATCTCCTACCTTTTAACAATGAAAAGCTCTCATAACCTTAACCTCAATGCAGAGAATTATAATAATCGTACATAATGACCTTTTTGCAATTTTCAGCAACAAAAATTAGTCTTCTTTTGTTGGTAAATACCTCAAGAAGAAACAAGTAAAAATATTCTTAGTTAACCAAAGGATCTTGCGTGAAAAAGAACTGCAAAAAGTTACAATGCGAGTCTTTAAAAGATTCACCTCAAATGATTTTAAAGAGTTTGAGATCAACGTATTTACCTCAAATGATTTTCCGGAATTTTTCAAATTCCAACATACGCAATGCAACATCACAGCTTTGTGCAACAATAAGCTCAGGGTCTCTTGAGAATTTTTGTAACAATGCAATGTTCTGCTCATCTGAAATGAACCAAACATGCGAAGTGTAAGTAAAGACAATCGAAATGTGATAGTTCAGGCGATTAGATACCTGCAATACAACCGTGTCTGACAATTGAATGCTCGTTCACATTTTTTAGTGCTTTACTTAGAGTAGCTAAAGCAGCCTTGTTTTGTAATTGGCCTAAGACATAATAAGCAACCTACGAAACATTGCATCAATTACAAGACAGTACTTATACAGTTCAAGGTTTGAGAACAATAAAGCAAAGACTCAATGTAAAAGAACTTAATAATACAGATTCATTCAAGTTCATCACATGTAGGAATCTTGACAAACCTCGTGACATAGAAGAACACTATTAGCATTCAAAGAATCAACTATGGCAGAAACAGCTTCCTCTCCACCATGATTCCTTAGAGTGAAAAGTGCAGCATATCTCTCATACATGCCTTGTGTTTCATCCAAAAGAATTTTCCTGTAGTTCCAAAGATCTTAATCAATAATCTGTTCTAAAAAGGGTAAATCATCTCAGTCGAGTGTAGAAGAACCTCAGTTGATTAACAGAAGAGAAAACAGCGGATGGAGCTGCTGGATCAACAGACATAAATGGGGATTTCTCTGGCTCTCAGCATCAACGAGCCTTTTGAGAGCCAATTCACATGTTTCCGGAACCTCTTGAGCAGGATCCACGATCAAGCTTTTCTTTAAAATGTCAGCATTACCTGCTAAACCAATGGCTCCAAGAGCTTTTGCTGCCTGTTATAGTACCAGATAATCAGCACTATATAGAGAACATAAGCATTGTTTGAGATGAACTTGACCAAAGGAATCAACTAATACTTAACTTATGTCGTACTATTAGATGCAAAGAAAAATCATTAAGAACTGATTCTACAGCAGGAATTGCTTCAGCATCTTGCATCTGACCCAATGCAAATCCAGCTTCATGAGCTAACAAGTTAGATGAGTCTCTAGATGCTGCAAGAGAAGGAAAAACAGTAGATGGGCAGTTAATTCCAGCTTCGATTATCAATCAACACACTCTTGCTCTGTACATTTACAGAATTCAGTAAGAAATTCAAGCACATAAACAAATCAATGCTTGATTTCGATTCTATAGTACACCAATTGTAACTTCAAAGGAAAGAAACTAAGACCTAAATAGGAAAATTCCAACGCTAAAGAACTTCTCAAAATTCTTCCCAATCTAAAAATTTATATCCTAGTACAATCGAATTCAAAAACAAGAAAAAGAAAATGGAGAGCTGCAGAGATTAAACAAACCAAGGATTAGAGCGTTGCGAGGTCTCGGGCCTTTTCAAGTTACGAAGAGAGAAAAGAGCTCAAAATCGCTCCGAGATCGTCTACGACTAGTCCATCAATAGCTCCACGTTCTTACGCCGTCGTTTTCCGTCAATGACTCAGATTCCATCACTGAAACAGTGTCGTCGGCGTTTAAAATCTGAGTTCCGTCGCCGACGACTAGGAGATTTGTTTATCCGATTCGTTAAAGAGAAGAAAAAAACGCGGGACTTAATCTGCTAATAATTGAATTTATTATTTGCCCCATAGTAATATTATAATTGTAATTTAACCCCAATGTTTTCTATTATCTTCTTATAACTTCGACACGTGTGAGAAATCGTTTTCGTCTGCTAATTCCCTTAAGGGATAATCACAGCAATTTCTTTCGACATTTCTACAGTTCTCTTCCTCAATTCGCGTTCGAGAACGGTAGATCCAGGTGAAATTGAGGATTAAATCGTTGTTCGTTTGATCGATGATGAATCCTAGAAGGTTAGCTACATGAATTCGATTCGTTAGTGTTTCAATTATGGAGATAAAGATCTGGTGAATCTGATGTGTGTATTATGTTTTCATGAGCTCTGTAATTTGTAGATTAAGGCTCTTCGTGTGGATCTGAAGAAACAGTGAATATAGAAGTCGATAGAATATGACTGTTAGCTATTTATTCTTGAAGATTTAGATCAGTCTCACTTAATATCCATTTAGAATTCGCTTCTATACGAATCGTGATCTGAAAATGGCTGAACCGATGTTTCCATGAATCTTATGGTTCTTGCATAATCTCTGCTTAATGGAGATGTCAAGTACTATGAGTTCTTTATCGAATCTTGATTTGAGTAGAAGATGGTATTGTTTCTTTGCTGAGATCTAAAGTTGTTTCAGGGAGCCTCGTGGTGGTAGAAGTTCTCTCTTTGATGGCATTGAAGAAGGAGGAATCAGAACTGCTTCTTCTTACTCTCATGAAATCAATGAACATGAGAATGAACGTGCCTTGGAAGGATTGCAAGACAGAGTCATTCTATTAAAACGAGTAAGCACTGCCTTCCTCTGATTCTTCTGTCGAATGAACGAGGCGAGTATAGCATCATATCCAAGCATGAAATTCGGCATTAGGAATGTGAAAAGCTTAGTAGATAGAAAGCCATTAACATAGTAGGAACATGGTGGAGTTTGTTTAGTGCAGAAACCGTAACATAGTTTCACATTTTTCGGTCCAATATTGTAACTTTTATGAGTAGCTGGATTCTATAATATACACAAGTAGGTTTGAAGCAGATTCTGATATGTTTCTTGTTTCATGAAAAGCTATCTGGCGATATAAATGAAGAAGTCGATACTCATAACCGAATGCTTGATAGAATGGTATTTCTAAACTCTTTCTGATACATTTTGTTTCCCCTCTCACAGAGTTCATTGTTACTGAACATATTGTAAGGTTTTCTATATAGGGCAATGATATGGATTCATCAAGAGGAATTCTCTCAGGAACCATGGACCGATTTAAAACGGTAAAGTCCGAGTAGAATATTTGCCAATCGTACTTCGTTATGTGTTACAAAGTGTCTCTAATTTGTTGAAATTGAATCTTTGCAGGTGTTTGAGACAAAATCAAGCAGAAGAATGTTGACACTAGTGGCATCATTCGTGGGTTTATTTCTAGTCATATACTATCTTACTCGTTAAAAGTTTGACTAGCCGGAGTTTATATATATATAGTGTGATCCAATGCTTATGATTAAGGAGTAAGGACAATCTACAAAACATTTAAAAGTTTTTCAGTGCTGAATTTTATAAGTATTGTTTGATATGCATGTGTAAAAAATTAAGCAATGGTTTAGAGAATTTGAAGCAGTATAGTAATTACATCCTACAAAAAAATTAAAAACTTGGATGCACCAGCCGGGAATCGAACCCGGGTCTGTACCGTGGCAGGGTACTATTCTACCACTAGACCACTGGTGCTTGTGTTGCTTCTTTATTTACAAGTTTTATTTACCTAATATTTTATCCATCTAATGAAAATTTTATTTTTTTAATAAATTAGGTACTTTTTGTTTTTTATTTTGAAAAATAAATACCTTTATATTTTAATTTGAAAAATAATTATTTTTATTTAAAATAAATACTTTTGTCAAATCACACGAATCATTCATCGTTTACAAAAATAACTCACTATTTACGTGAATCATTTATCATTCACATCATTGATTATAAATAATTTATCATTCAAAAAATAAAAACATATTTAAATACAAAGATTTTTATTACCTTTTTAGTATCATATTATCTAATTATTTCATGCTTTTGTTGGCCAAACATGTTAAAAGATCTGAATCGCCAAATTTGGTTTTGTTTCAATTCATTTTAATATGTGTTTCTTTAGGATAAAATACTTCATATTTTATAATTTGTTAAAAGAATATATTTAAATTTTTTTGAATGTATCTATTTCTATGAATATTTATGTAGTGATTCGTGAAAATTATATGATTGGTGATTTGTTTGTGTGAATGATAATGTTAGTTAAATATATATATATATATATATATATATATATATATATATATATATATATAT
>OVBE01005462.1:0-21666 GCA_900406425.1 Iberis pinnata | reverse complement strand
AAAAACTAAATTATAAAATACAACAAAAATAAAAATTATTGATCATAGCTATTTCCGTAGTGCTCCCATATATGATCAACCAATGCATTCCGAAGTGATAGATGAGTCGCTTTATTTTTAATTTGCATATTACGAGCTAAATATTTTTAGTAAGTTGTAATATTTTTATATGTGTAATATTTATGTGTTTTATAATTTTATTTGTGTAATATTTATATGTTTTGTAATCTTATTTTCTTGTGTTGCTTTACTTTTGTAGTATATTTGCTTCATGTAATGTTCTTATTTTATAAAATAATATTGTGATATATCTTTTATATTAATATTTTGTTTTTATTTTAAGAAGTTTTTTAGGTAAGAAATTGATTTATATAAAATTATAAGGATCAAAATGATTAAAAAGAAACTTTAAAAATTATTTATAAGTATTTAAAAGTTTGAGGGCTAAAATGCAATTAAAATGTTGGAACCTCAAATTTGAGGTTTTGAAGTTGCTTTTGGAGAAGGGAAAACCTTATATTTGAGGATTTGAGGGGGCTTTTGGAGATGCTCTACAATATTTTTGTTTTAGTGGACTTTGTGTTTTCCTTTCATTTTAGTGCACTTTCACTTTGTACAAAATACCATTTTGTCCTTGAAAAAGTGAGAGAGAAAAAAGGAGTGGTATTGATGTGATGTCTTTATTTTTCCTTCTCAATCTTTAAAATTGATTAGTTGATAATATATATATTTTTAAAAAATATAAATTATACCAAAATTTATATTTTTGTACTCTATAAACAGACATTTGTTTTTTTTATTTGGACACAAAAAAACAAGTTTCATAACGTATGTGTACAAGATACTTTATATACACGACGCTTTGTGTACACGATGCTTTGTGTACACGACGCTTTGTGTACGTGATACTAATTATTTGGGTGTACACAATGATTATGCAATTTATGTACAACTTCGTGTATAATGCAACATGTATATAACGCCGGGTACACAATGGATGTGTACACGATGCTTGTGTACATCATGATAATGATTATATGTATACAACAATAATGAAGTCGTACACTAATGCATTCTATGTACAATTTCGTGTACAATGGACGTATCATTATTAGATGTACACAATGATGATGCAGTCTATGTACAACGTCGTGTATCATGTAACATGTACCATCACGTACACAATAATGTGTACACGATGCTTGTGTACATCATGCTAATGAATATATGTACACAACAATAATGCAGTCGTACAAAATGATAATGCAGTCTATGTACAATGTCGAGTACAATGGACGTATAATTATTATATGTACACAATGATGATGCAGTCTATGTACAACATCGTGTATCATGCAACATGTACCATCACGTACACAATGATATGTACAACATGCTAATTATTAGATGTAGACAACATATTGTGTACGTAACGCTGTACACATGCTGCATGATACGCGAGGTTGTACACACAACCATCATATACATGATGTTATACACATGCTGAATGGTACACGACATTGTACACAGACTGAATAATCATTGTGTACATCAAATAACTAGCGTCATGTACACAAAGTGTTGTGTACACAGACGCCATGAAACTTTTTTTTTTCTTGTGTCCGAATTAAACAAAACAAGTGTATTTATAGAGTATAAAAAGTTAAGAATTTTGGTATAATTTTTAGTTTTTTTGGATATATATATTTTCAAGTAATTGGTTTTTAAAGATTGGAGATGAGAAAAAAAGCAAATAAGAAAATCTGACCCATGTCAGGAGAGAGAAAATAGTAGTGTAATTATATAGAAAAATAAGGGTAGAATAGAGAGAAAATTTCCCTTTCCACTCTAAAGTACACCAAAAGCACAAAATCACTTAAAGTCTTCATAAAATTAAGCCTAAAAATAAAAAAAAGAAAATAAAAAATGGCGTTAAAACAAAAAAAATGAAAAAAAAACATGACTTAAAAACTGTAAAAGTTCCCTGGCAAACAAAATTAGGTTACCAACCCCTCTATAAATTTGACAGGTTTTTTTTTGAAAAAACCATATTTAACTTGACTTTTAGATTTTAACAGAAACCGGTTTGGTTAGAAAGATTTAACTTTAGATTATTATAATTCCAATCGGTTTTTAATCAGGTTTATGACTAAATTAATGATTAATAGTGTACAGTCAACCAATTAGATCGCTAATTGTGTGTTATTAAGTCTCGAATTACAATATGATGTGTAAATAGATTTTTAAGATTTATTTTAGGAGAAAATACGTTTTTAACTATGAATAAATAATATGAAGAATAAATTTTAAAGTTGTATGATATTTTTGAGGAGAAAATAGATCCCTTATAGTAATGACAAAATATGGTTGCGCATTTTTTTTTGTCATCTAGTGGATTTAAAATAACAACGTACAAAAAACCAACTACAATACAACAAAAAACAACCATAGAAGAAATACAAAAGCCGACAGAAAAACTAGAAATCTCTGGAGTAAGAGGCCACATCAGGCAGTTCAACTAAAAAGAAAAGCTAAACTTCACACTTATGACACTGGTTTTAACAACAGACGAAAACCAACCAAATGAGACCCAAATAGCTGATAAAGCATAGCGAATAACCTGAGAATTTTGAGAACTGAAGAAACGCATAGCATAGCGTAAGAAACACGGAAGCTGAGCCAGGAAAAGAAAGACGGCGCACCACTAGAAACACCTAAGTTCTTGGCAAGACTGAGAACCACTACTTGGAAAGTCACAACAACCGAGAGCAGGGACAAAAGATGACCCGAACAACAACTTCAGGAACTAAAAGTCTGACCGACAAAAGATGCCGAGACAAGGAGCGGTAACCGAGCGAAGTCGGAACCCAAGCCAAAGGACAATCGGATCCCCAGTGAAACCGAGAAATCCCCAACTGACAAGCACGAGACCGACCACTTAAACCATTGCGAGAACCCGACACAAAACCTGAGACACAGTGGGCCGCCGAGAGAGCGAAAGAAGACGAGCAGAGCTGGCCAAAAACTATTGGTCTACCACCTAGTCCATCCGTCCCAGTCATTGCCTCCAATCGGCAAACTCCGCAGCAAGACACAGAAGACGAACCAAAGTAAAAAGAGAAACACTAACACATCACCGTGAAAAACAATATGGGAAGAAAACGTAACAAAGCCAGACTATTCAAATTCCACTCCAAAAAAAGCAAAAACGCCACAAGCTACACCAAACGAAACCACCCGTACCAAAACCTAGATCAACAAGCAGAGCCGAAAGCACTTACCAAGCTTAAATGAAGCCCACCCACACCAAGCAAACACCAGGCTTGAGAGGCTACCGGTGGAGACAGAGAATAGTCACCGAAAGGAAGAAGCAAGCGAAGCCATTAAGGAGGCAAAGAAACCAAGGTAGAGGAAGTCGCGGTAGAAACCAACCAAAACTGAAGGCCATAGAGTCCCGAGATCACCCCGCCGACCCCGCCGAGCTTTATACCTGATCCAACGCCGAACCACCACAACTGACGCAAAAACTTTGAGAGAAGAAGAGACCGGGCACTGGAGCCAAAAAAGAAGCCTAGTATCTACAAGAAAACAAGAGAAAGCAAAAACAAGGCCCAAGGGACCCGCATCGGCGCTAGAGGAGTCACCACACGCCGATCCCCGAGGCAGATATGAAAAAATTGCGATGGAGGTTAGGTTAGAGAGGAGAGAAAAAAATCGTAGGAGAGTCTACCCATTCAGCTACGCACGAGTCTAGACTAGAATTTGATATGGTTGTGCATTCATATGGACCAACACGTAGTGATAGACTAAAAAACATCCAATGTGGTTTTGTATTCATAAATCTTTAATAAAAAAGCATTTTGATCATAGAAGTCTTTGCCATGTTTAAATCAAGACCGTCCGAGACATAGCCAGAGACATTCTAAGAAAAGCAGCGCGAGCAAGCCAAACCACCTAGCTATGCTATCGGTGGTACAAAACAAGCCTAAAACCGCCAACACAACTCTATCAGCTTCTCTACCATCCTTGTAGTAGAAAGGATCGCTGAAAGAGAAGGTTCATGCCATCCCCAATCGAGCATCATGAAGCCACCCTTTTATTAGAGCGTTAATTTCACTAACCCACAGCACCGCAGGCCAATCTGTCATAAAAAGCTAACTGCTCCTCCAGATTTGGAAACTACAAATGTTATTGATTGATTCTCTTCTGTGTGTATTTTTCAGGGTATTGGCTTCAGCTATTGTCCGTGCTTTGAAGCATCTGCAGTGTTTCTACCAAGAGTACCACTTGGACTCTTGGAGACGGCCTTAGCTCATTTGTCTAGTCTTATCTATTTTTTATTCACAGGAGAACAAATTCTTGTAAAATGAAATAATATTTGACCAAGAATATGTATCCTAAACAATTATCGTTATCATCGCCAAGTATTTTTCATTCAGAGGTAATGAATGACCAAGAAAAACGATCATACTCCACCTGGGCCACCACGTTCTTTCAGCGGTTGAAATGAACTAAACCATTGCTTCCAAGCTGCATCCTTCTGTTGCTCCACCCATGAGAGGAATGCACTGTCAATTAGGCAAAATATGTTGACATAAAGCAGCTGGTATTGCACAGGTACATATCTGAAGTTTGCAATCTGAAGAAGTGGCCATGCTCCACCTTCAAGAGCTAGAGCCGGAAGAAAATCCCTCTTGAGTCCTTCTTTCACTTCAGTTTTGTTCTTGCCTGTGGCAAATCCCATGTATGTGAAGAAGACCAGTAGATCTATGGGGCCAAATATAAGACCATCCATTGCAACTTTAGCTGCCACAAAACGTTTCGTCTTTGGTGCGTACCGCAACTTTAGTTTTATGAATTTATCAAGGCCTTCATACCTGTGTGCGAGAAGATAGAAATGTATGAGGTGAGAAATAAAATGACGATATTGGTTGTTTGTAGCAGTGGAAACACAAATGCTACAAACTTAATGATCAGAAATAAGATGGAACAAACCAGAAGTGGCCAACAGGTCCGACAAAACCAAACCCAAACATGCTTGTTATAGCTACTCGTTTCCAGTTGACCTTGAATTCTGCATCTTTGTCACGGTCTTTATCTGTGTCCTGTTTTAACTGAACAATGTTTTAGTGCTTGAGACAACGTATGTTGATAAGCCTTAATACGTAGCCAAAACTCAGATTTTTTCAGCAGGAAACCTATATACCACAACCTCTAAAGGCATATGAAAATGAGAACAGAAGAAAAACAGCAAAGTACCAAATGACTCCTAGCTTTGTTGGTGGGGTTTATGAAATATAAAGATTGTTTTACAGCAAAAGATGCTAAGAATAAAAAACGCATCTCATGATGGAAGGTAAATAACAGGCTATAAGAGTTGCTAAGAATATATAACAGCATGAATGTGGCTTTACCAATGGACCAAAATGGCGAGTTACAATGCAATGTTAACATGGAAGTGCTACACTAAAGAGTGGAAAAAACACATTGGTTCCATTTAAGTATTCCCATCACCATAAAAGACCATTTCTTCACAGTTAGAGCTCTGATAAAAAAAAACTGAAGCTGTTATGGCTTAGGCACTAAAACATCTTTGACTGTTGGATAAAGCAATTACGTATGAAAGAGGGCTGAATCTGACAGTATCTAATCATGAAATCTCAGATAACAAGTAAATGCAAGAAAATTTCTCACACCTAAAGAGAACTCAAACAAGAAACGAATCCAAGTGATTTTGCTTAATAGAAGAATGGCCTTGAAATCTTTGGCAGAGGTATTGCTACTTAAGTTCCAAGCTCTCTCTCTCTCAATAAAAGAAAATCCAAGACCCGAGACTAATAAGCTAACAATCAAACATTAGAACTGCGAAGTGGAAAAAGAACGCTTCAAAGCAAGGAAAGATTTGCAAAACTACCTAAAAAATTCCAGAAATAGAATCAAGGTCTAAGAAACAGCTGCATAAATCAATACATTTTGTCAAGCATTACACACATTCGCTGATATATTGATGAACTTGGAGCCGAGATATCATGAAATCCAGAGGGGGAGTTCAATAACCAAAACTAAATCAAGAAAATCCGTACCAACGAAAAAGAAATCAGGAATCGGAACGAGCACCAATCCGAAATTAAAGCGGGGTAAGGGAGATGGAAAATGACTAACTGTGAGACGAAGAAGAGGAGGTTTAGCGGTGGAGTGAGTGATGTACTGAGCGGTGACATCGCCAAATCCCCAAAGAAAGCCGGAACTGATGACCTGAGTTTTGACAGGATGAACCTCAAGGCATCGCTGGTACCATCTCCAAAGCTTCAACATATTCGGATGAGTTGAATTTCGCCGGAGAACCACCGTGGGAGAAGGCGATCTTGGGTTTGTTGACGTTAACGATCCTTTCTTCACTCAGAGTCAAAGTTGTGATAAGGCTTCTAAAATGAGCTTTGGCCCACTAACTTCTTTTTATTTTCAACGAAAGCTCACCTTTTCTTCTCAAATCATCTTTTATAAAGTCTTGGGGTTTGATTGGTAAATTAGTTTGATTAACCAATTAAATTTTTACAGGTTAAAATATTTTAACATCTTTAAAAATGTTTAAAATGATTCTGGTCAACCGACTAAAAAGACACTTAAACATCTTAATATCAAAAGAACATAGTGCGTTCATTCCTTCAAGACAGAGTTCTGATAATATATTGATTTCACATGAGGTCTTACATGCTTTACGAGTTAATAAGAGATGTTCAAAGGAATATATGGCTATCAAGACTGACATGTCCAAAGCTTTTGACTGTATAGAATAAAATTTTCTACAAGAAAGTATGTTACGGATGAGTTTCTCTATCACATGGATTCAATGGATCATGCTATGTGTGAAAAGTGTTTCGTTTTTTGTATTGATAAATGGAGAAACCAGAGGATATTTTCAACCAGAAAGAGGTCTAAGGCAGGGAGACCCTCTTTCTCCTTACCTATTCATACTTTGCTATGAAGTATTGAGTCATATGCTACATAAGGCAATTCGACACAGAAGATTACAAGGCATAAAAATCAGTTCTACAGGACCAATAATTAGTCATCTGTTGTTTGCAGACGATGCACTATTTTTGCAAGGCAAATAGAGAATCAACTCAGCAAGTATTTAACATATTTCATGAATATGGCACTGCATCAGGACATATCATTAATAAGAAAAATCCAATATACATTTTGGGCATAGAATCTTGGAATCTCAACGTCAACAATTAAGAAATATCCTTGACATTCACACAGATGGTGGTTGCTCTAAATACCTTGGTTTACCAGAAATAATTGGTGAAAAAAAAGAAAGAACTTTTCCAGTATATTGTTGATCGTATAAAGCAGAGAACTTCAACTTGGAACAGAAAGTATTTATCAAATGCAGGGAAAGAAATACTTCTAAAATCTATTGGTTTATCAATGCCGGTATATTCTATGTGTTGCTTTAAGTTACCTCAGGGAACCTATGCTGAAATAGAGAAAGTTGTAGCTCGATACTGGTGGATGAAAAGTAACAGAGAAACTACTTATGCTTTGCATTGGATGAGTTGGAACAAGATGTGTATTTCACAACAAGAGGGTGGATTGGGTTTTAGAGATATTGAACGTTTTAATGATGCTTTTCTAGGAAAGCAGATTTGGAGAATACTTCAGTATCCACAGAGTCTCTTAGCAAGAACCTTGAAAGGCCGCTATTACAGAACAAGTTCCATATTACATGCTAAAGATGGATATCAAACCTCCTTTGGGTGGAAGTTTCTCTTACACGGAAGAAATTTGATTCGAAAAGGTCTCAGCTATTTGATAGGAAATAGAGAATCGATAGCATTGTTGTTGGATCAGTGGTTACCTACTCAACCATCAAGAGCACCAAGAGCTAAAAATGAACTGTATATGAGCAAGTGTTAAGTTAAAGAACTGATCAATGAAACATAAAACTCCTGGAATCAAACTCGCCTATCAAATTGGATATGTGAAGATGATGTTTGAAATCATTAAAAGTATGAAATTGCCAATATGTAAGACACCAGACTGTATAGGATGGAGGTATACAACTGATGAGATGTACACAGTTAAATCTGGATATCATGTGGCTTGTAAGTTCAACAACAAAATTGTTACTTTCAGTTTCCCACCTAGGATACAAAATATGCAAAAACGTGTTTGGAAACTGGATCTAATGCCAAAAATAAAGCATTTCTTATGGAGAACCATACATGGTTTACTATCAAACAAGGCAAAATTAAGAAGGAGACATATTATACAAGAGGATTCTTGTAAATTTTTCTCAGAGAGAGAGACGCTTAATCATCTTTTATTCACATGTCCAAATACTGGTGAACTCTGGGAAACAGTTGCTATACCAAATAGCAATTTAACATCTGATTCTGTGGATATTCTGGAAAAGATAAATCAGCTGCTTGACTTCTATTACTTTGGTTCAGAGTTAATGGCGAAAAGGATCAAACCTTTTATTATGCTCTGGGTAATATGGAAAGCAAGAAATAAAAAACAATTCCAAAATGTAATAACTCCGTCTATGGTGATGTTTCAAAATGCAACAGAAGAAGCAGTAGAATGGTGCTCAATCAATGTATCCACTCAACAAAAAAAGACCAAGTCTAATAGTTCAAGCTGGACACGACCAAAAGATGTGCTAATAAAATGTAATTATGATGCATCATTTACAAATCAAATTACAAGTGCTACTGCAGGTTGGGTATTCAGAGATGTTCAAGGCTTCTTCTGTTTTGCTACTCAAGCAACGGGGAAACTTGTTTAATCACCATGAATTACAGAGTTTAACACTAGCAATGTAACATGCTTGGATAATGGGATTTTGTAGTGTGTGTTTTGAAGGAGATAATCAAACGGTATGCGATATTCTAAATAGAAAATTTATTACTTTTAAAGGGGGTAACTGGATACGAGATATACATCATTGTCAAAGAAAATTTAATGAAGTTCAATTTCATTGGACTCCAAGGAACTCTAATAAACCTGCACATCATCTTGCCAAATCGCAAGTACATAATGCTTCTATGTATTCTGTTCATTATTTTGTTCCATAAGAAATTGTACATGTACTCCATGATGACTATATTGTCTCTAACATTTGATTAATGAAAGTTGTGTTAAAAAAAATGTTTCAAAAATTTTTTACCGTAAAAGAAAATTTGATTAATCATCATTCAAGTAGTCTAACTTTTTAATTTCCTATATATTAAAAGGGAAGACATTTTTTCAAAAAATCTTTATTTTGATAGCTAATTACATGTAATGCCACTTACACTATCCTTATATCCAAACACTTATGGCTTTTTAATTTTTTTAAAACTCTTTGATAACTACTTACATGTTTTGATCAAAGATTTTTCTCATTAAAATTAGGAAATTCGTTTTTAATTTAATATTAATTTAAGAAAATTATTTATTATTTTCTTAAATATACCATAAAAACTATATATGTAATATATAAAATATTAACATTTAGAATAAATAATTTAAACGTTGTTAGTATTTGAAATAATATAAACTAATATATTTAAATGTGAATTTTTTTTAAATTTTAGATTATTAAAATTATTTATCTTTATTAATAAAAAATCAAAAAATATTTTTATTATCTTTATATATTATATATTTATAATTATTTAGTTTACAAAATAAATAATAGTATGTTTAGTACGTTTCATGTTCTAAAATTATATATTACTTCGATATTTGAAGAATGTTTAATAAATTTTAGATGATTAAATATCACTTACATATTTATGTTCGTCGACAAATTTCATATTTATTATACAAAAAATTATATAATCATGCATTAAATTTATTTATAATACCATACTTTCGAATTTATATTTTATAACATATTTTCGCGCATTGCGCGGGACATCATCTAATTAAAATAATAAATCTTACAAAATTATCTATTTTGTAATTATACAAACAAAAAATAACGGCGCAATGGCGATTTATAAGGCGAAAGATCTCATATTTTTAATTCAATCAATTCACCGAAATCTACACTACTTTTATTCATGGATTTTGAAGTTAATCAATGTAGTTGACCCTCGATTATGATTCTCTCGGAACATGCGGTTAACTTTTACTACAAAGACCCCATTTTCTCTTTGTGAAGAGCAATTACAGAGTACACGTTCTTCTCTCTTTTTATATAATCGAGCATTACTCTACAAATTTCACCCTTTTCCAAACAATTCTTACTATCAACAATCCCAAAACTGGTCGATAACATACGAAATGCTATACAAAGAATTGATTTAGGAATCAATGATCCCCTATCATGCTGCCGATGGACATTGTTAGCCAAACAATTATGGAGAATCGTTTCTCCATTGTTGGACGATCCTTGATGCCTTGTAAATAAAGTCTTCGTTCCATTATCGTCAATCTATCCAAGAACTGGGATCAGGTCGGAGTTGTTCGCGGTCGAATACTTGAAGGAAGAAGGTTCCAATTCGTTCTCTCATCCGAAGAAGCGATGATGATGGTGTTACGTCGTGGCCCATGGGCTTTCTCTAACAGGATGCTTGTGATTGAACGCTGGTATCCTGGTTTTGATTTTGATGGGATGAATTACATTCCTTTTTGGATACAAGTAAGGGGAATCCCTTTACAGTACATGAACCAAGGTGTGATTGATCACAATGCTCAAGCTATGCACCATGTTCTTGAAGTTGATTACCACACCGCAATTGACAATCATGCAGAGCATGTGCGTGTGAGGATTAATTGGACATGTGTTTCATCCACTCAAGTTCCAACGCAACTTTCAATTCCTTCCGAGAGTCAACACACTCCTACAATTTAGATATGAACGTTTGCGTGAATTTTGTGAGGTATGTGGTTTACTTCTTCATGATACAGGCGATTGCCTTTTACCGAATGGAGAAGCAGAGGACCACCAAGATGATGACAATGATGATGAAGAGCCGGACCAAAATGGCTTTCCCGACCCCCCTGTCAACTATGGGATCATAATTCAAGACATTTCAGACTATGAATACATGCCACAACATATCCTTTCTCCTGTCAAACCTGATGAAGATGATTCAAGAAACTCTGATAGTCCAATTAAACACATGGAGCTGGATGATTTCAACACTAGGAAGCGTAATCATGATGCAGAAGCTAGTCCGAGCAACACTAGTCCAGATTCAGAAGAAGAACCAACAACATTCGAAGCAACTAACGCGGTAATTCAATTTGGAGGCGCGGTGGGCCCGATACCACAAAAAACCATGAAGACACTAAGGGTGAACTACCGAGGCTTGGGAAATGACCGGTAGTTCGGCATCTAAAAGAGTTAAACCTCAAGTTTCTCCCGGATATCATTTTCCACATGAAAACAAAACAATAAGATGCATATGTTCTTAGTATAGCTTATGATTTTGGTATTCAGCATAGTATGATCGTTTCTCCTATAGGGTTCAGTGGTGGTCTTGTACTTATGTGTAGATCCTCTATCTATGTTTCTGTTTTGATTATTGTGTTAATTTATTCGATTGTCTAGTTGAAGCTAATGGAATATCTTTTAATTTGTCTTGTGTGTATGACCATCCAAGATCATAATCTAGACACATAATATGAGACAAAATAAAATCATTAGCTTGCAATAGATTGGAGGCATGAATAAGTATTGGGGATTTCAACGAAATCCTATATAATACAGAAAATAGGGGAAAAATAAGATCATAACAAACCTTTGTTGATTTTGGAGAATTGTAATCAACCTGTAATTTCGTTGACTTACAAGCAAAATGCATAAATTTTTCTAGAGTGGTAAACCACATAATCACCATGTACAAAGCTGTCTTGATCGTACCTTGGTGAATCCAACATGGTTGCAGTATTATGGTGACTCATATGCCAAGTTCCTTGACATTGGCATCTCTGACCATAGACTAGTTATTGTTCATTTCTTAACATCAGACGAACCAACCAAAACTTCCTTTAGATTTGATAGTCGTTTCTTTGCCAAGGAAAAATTCAACTCTACTGTGATTAACTCCTGGAAATCAAAACCTACAAATATCAATATACACTCCAGATTGGCAGCCTGCAGATCAACGATTTCAAAATGGAAACGAAATCATCATACGAATACAAAGGAAGAAATTATAATGCTAAAGCACAAACTGGACGAAGATGTTAAACAAGGATTATCTCCCACTCAATTGTAGCAATACATAAGACTATTACATCGAGCTTATATTCAAGAAGAAATCATTTGAAAATTAAAAAGCAGAAATACGTGGTTGAAGTGCGGCGATCGAAATACCAAATATTTTTTCCACACTGCCAAACAAAGAACTGCCCGTAATAGAATTCATAGGCTTGACGATGATCACATATAGGAAGTTCATGGAAAAGCAGCAATAACACAGTTAGCAACATAGTATTTCACTAATCTTTTTAAAAACACATCGACATATCTCAACAACTATCACCATGTTTTCAACGATTTACCGAAATGAGTCACATCAAATATGAACCAAGAACTTACTCGTTTCGTTACAGTGGATGAAGTACAAGAAGTTGTTTTCTCGATAGGTGCTTCTAAAGCCCCTGGCCCTGATGGATACACTGCAGATTTTTACCAATTATTCTGGAATGATATTAAGAATGAGATTTTTACAGAAATTCATCAATTCTTCAACAAAGAAATTTTTGATACTAATCTAAATCATACCAATATCTTTTTAATCCCAAATTGCCATTACCACAACGAATGTCAGATCTTCGTCCCATTGCTCTCTCCAATGTGAGTTAGAAAAGTTATAGCTAAGATATTAGCGAATCGTTTAAAGAAGCATATGCCACAGTTAATCTTTGAAGAACAGGATGCCTTTATGCAGTCCCGACAGATTACAAATAATATTCTGATTTTTCAAGAAATATTTCTTGCTTTAAAACAAATATTTCTAAGGCTTATGATCGCATCAAATGAGATTTCTTGCGAGAAAGTATGCTTCAAATGGGATTCTCTACAACCTACGTCCGATGGATTATGTTATGTGTCACGACAGTCACCTTTTCAACTATGATTAATGGTGAAGCTCGAGGAATTTTTAAACCAAACAGAGGACTAAGACAAGGGGATCCTCTTTCCCCTTATTTCTACATCCTTTGCTCTGAAATATTAACTCACATGATTAATAAAGCCATCTACCATAAGCGAATTCAAGGTATAAAAATCAGCAGACAAGGGCCGACTTTAAATCACCTTTTTTTTTGCAGATGATGCGTTATTTTTCTGCAAAGCTGATTCAAAATCTGCAAGAGAATTTTTTGATATCTTCAAACAGTACGAATTAGCATCTGGTCAAATAATAAATAGAGACAAATCTAGTATTCACTTTGGTCATAAAGTCATTGATTCACGTCAAAAACTTATACATTATATTATGGGAATTTCTAACACTGGAGGCTGCAACAAGTATCTAGGACTCCCGGAGACGATTGGCGCTCGAAAAATTGAATTTTCAGTAAAGAAATTTCTATCCTCGGATGGTAAAGAAATCTTTTTTAAAATCTATCTGCCAGGCCATGCCTCTATATGCTATGAGTTGTTTAAAATTACGCAAAGGTCTAATCTCTGGCATTGAAAGAGAAATTGAAAAATACTAGTGGTCAAAATCAAATCAGCTTAATACAAAGGCAATGCATTGGTTAGATTGGAAAAAAAATTATGTAACTTTAAGCATAATGGTGGTTTTGGTTTCCATAATATTGAGCTTTTTAATGACGCTCTGTAGCTAAACAAATATGGCGGCAATTACAATATCCCCACAGTTTAGTTTCACGCGTTTTTAAAGGCACATACTTCAATCAAACGACGATTCTCCAAGCTTTAGAAGAGAAATAACCATCTTTTACCTAGAAATATTTAATTCATGGACGAGATATGTTAAAGAAGGGAATAACATATCTAATCGGTAATGGAGAATCCATTAATCTATCACTTGATCCTTGGATTCCAACGGATCCCCCGAGAGCACCTCGTCTACGTAGTGAAACTCTATCACGATCTCTTAAGGTTAATGAGTTGCTTCACAATACGTCCAATACATGGAACAATACACGTCTTGCAGAATGGATCCAAGAAGAAGATGTTGAAGTGATTAGAGCAATCAAACTCCCACTGATAAAAGCTACAGATTGTATTGGGTGGTGTTATTCAATTAATGGAGAATATTATGTGAAATCAGGATATCATTTGGCTACTCAGATATCAGACCACGACAATGGTGTAGTGCATGATCCTCTTGTTCTTCACCAACAACACCAAATATGGAAGTTGAATATAACACCGATAATGAAGCATTTTATTTGGCGAATATGTACTGGAACTCTTGTTACCAAATCATAACTAGCTTGCAGGCACATCATAAATGATAATCGATGTATCAGTTTTTCCCATATTGAATCATTAAACCATTTGTTTTTACATGTCCACGGATCACAAATATATGGATGAGAGTCCATTCCTAATATTGATTTTAGAAATGGTTTAATTGATTTCCAAACCAATTTCAACCAACTTTTAGAGTACTTTCAGCATTCGCATGCATCAAGTATAGAAAAATCTGTCCCATGGTTTCTACTTTGGAAAATATGGAAATCCCAAAATCGTGCAATATATCAACATATCACCTCATCACCAGGATCCTTAATCCAAAAGGCAAAGATGGAGGCTGCAGAATGGACATACATTCAAAGATATCCACCAGTTCTATAACTCGATTTACTATGGGTTGGGAAAGGCCACAACTCAATTGGGTGAAATGCAATTATGATGCATCTTTTCTCAACAATGCTACTCCATCATATGTAGGTTGGGTTTTTAGGAATTCAAATTGAGCATATTGTCAAGCAGGTCAAGCTACGGGTGGGATAGTACTTTCACCATTAGAAGCTGAAATGCAAGGATTACTAATAGCTATGCAACATGCTTGGAGTTTGGGTTATCGAAAGATATGGTTTGAAGGCAATAATCAATGCTTGATTAAGATAATGAATGGCCAAGAACGAGTGTTTACGTTGGGTAATTGGATCCGAGACATCAATACTCGGAGCAAGAAGTTTGAAGACGTTAAGTTCTCTGGATACCTCGTACTTCAAATCAGGCAGCACATTTATTTGCCAAAAAACAGATCTTAAATCCTTCGTTGTATTTATCATATGTATTTATACCTCAATGTATTATGAATTCCTTATATGACGATGTAAACTTTAACCCATATTAATAAACAAGCTATGAGTTAAAAAAAAACTAGAAGACATAATCACAACCATAAATATCAACCCCTAGCTTTTTTTTACGATTTTAAAACCTTCAAAGTATATTTATTTTGATTTTTTAAGATTGTTAGTAGCTTCAAATATGAAGCTATTTTAGAGTTTTGAAGTTTCAGAAGTCTTTTATGTTAGTTTTTGAGTTTCATAAGTAAAATCATAAAGAACAATGGTTGAGAAGAAGAAAACCAAGTGAGAAAGAATAGAGTGTATGAGAAGAGTATGATTCTCACTAATTCAAAAATAAAATGAGTACAACATGTTTATATAACCATAAGAAGCATTAGGTAAAAAATCATAAACAATGTGCATCTAGCTAAGATGTGGATTGAAGGAGCACAAGGAACAAGGCTGAAAAGGACAGGAACTTCTAGCGCGCATCAAGCACATTGTCTGAGGCTTCCGCACATTCTGGCCAGAGATCATATGTACAATTTAACTTTTCCTTGTGTCCAAACAGTCCTTTTAGCCTTGGTCGACCAACTAGCACTAGTCTCGGCTTTACTTGTTTTGATTGGTTGATAGGCTTTTGTCCTTGACTCCATGATCTTGGCCTAACTTTTCATAGCTCAATATGTTCGTCTCAACACTCTCCTTCAAACTTAACCATGAAGAATGACTAAGCTTGAAACTATGAAAACGTATCTTATTAAAAATTTTAGTATGAAAAATCTCTTGAGACAAAACCATACTAAAGAAAAAAGAGTATAGGCTATATGGCTAAGAGGAACATCTTGAACATGGTTTGTGAGTCTAAGCTTTGGATGGATGAACTTATATACCTTTAGACTTGCTGGCTTAGTGAAGTATTCGTCAGTTGCTCCGAGTTTCTTGTACATGGGAGAATAACACCTTGTTCCATCATTTACCTCACTTGTGGCAATCCACTTTTATGTATTTGATCCTCTCACGAAACACAATATTGGAAGCAATATGAAATGTAGCTTGATTAACACAAAGCATAGTGAAAGAAGTATTGTCTCAATTCCTAAAGCAAACTTTTGAGTCACACAAATTGTCAACATTCTCATTGTCAAAAGGATTTATGCAAGTAGATTTTTTTTAAAGACTCTTCTGCAAGATTTCTCAGAATCTTAGTGTGTTATAGTGTTAATCTTTCGTGCTGATTCAGGTTCTTTTCATGTCTTTTGAGGTGGTAAATGTTATTTACATACCACTTTTGCTCTTTTATCTAGTGGTATGTGACACAACTCAGTTGAAAAAGTACTATGATTTGAGCACTTCCTTTAAATCGAATCATGTCTCTTTGGTACTGGAGGAAACACATGATTCATGTATGATTCTTGAAACTTTGGAGTAACTTGATTAAGAACACAACGACATAAAAGCTTCAATCAGATCCTAAATCCAATAGTAGAAAGAAGGAATAACTAGAGCATCCACAACTTAAATCCAGTCCTAACTTTATAACCATAGGATTATGGAAAACTTACATCTTCAAGGATTAATGTGTTGTAAATGAAAGTAGAAATGAAATAGAGAAAGTCTGAATTAAAATGTTTGATTTATTTATTTCTTGATTTCTTACAAGATAGGTTTCGGCTATCTCCTTATATAAGGTTAAGAGGATGTGGAGTGCGATAGCGAGGATGCAGAGACCAGCCTGTTTCAGATCACCCAAACATCATAGCGATGATGAGAATGAGCATGCTAGAGAGAGAGAGAGAGAGAGAGAGAGAGAGAGAGAGAGAGAGAGAGAGAGAGAGAGAGAGAGAGAGAGAGCCTCAGACTGATTGCGCTTCATCGATTAATATCTTTTCTTTTTCACTTTGAACTTATGTATTTTATTTCATTTTATTTTTATGTGTTCTAGACTTATATTATATTCATGTCATTATTCCTTTTTCTGGATTTATTTTCACACCGGGACGGTGTGAAGTAAGTCTGGGGGAGGGTATATGATGTTACTAACGATATTTTGATGTTTTGTCTTTCTGATGAAATTTTTTGAAAATTTTCATTTTTGTTTAGATGAGTGCAGTCGAGTCAAAGGAACAATGACCAGAATCAATGATGACTACTAACCTAGTGTGAGTTTAACATTAATTTCTACTTGACTTCTGACTTAGATTTACCTCCTGCGATAGATATGGAACCCAATTGACTGATTGATATGCTTTTGAAAGTTATGATTCTTTTGGATTGTTGATGATTTGATGCTAGCTCTATTTGGATATGACTTAATTTGATCTTAAATTCTATTGCTTATGGTGTTGGTAATACTTTGAAAGCTAGGTACCTTGCTCTTTCGTTTTCTGTAAAACCGACAAGTTCTTTCGGTATGATCTGAATCATTTCTCTCCTTCCCTTCAATAAAAAATGGTAAAAAAGAGATTGAAAAATGAACCTCGAAGTCCGTTTCCTCATCCTATAAAATCAACAGTTAAAAAAAGAAAAGAAGAATATAAAAAATAAGGCGCATACATGCCAAGGAAAAAAAAGAAAAGCAGTAAGAAAAGAAAAGAAAAAAGTGAGAAAAGGGGAAAAAAGGTCAGGACCAGAATTCGATTGATGCTCTATTTGGTCTGTGCGCTTTGATAAAAAGGTACTTAAGCGCATTAATCGATACCCCATAGGTGAGAATGTACTTATATGTACTTAATTGAATTTAGAGAGCTAGTTAAAATGATTTAATAGTTTGATCGATTTGAGATTTAGAGTAGGAAGCATATTGTCAAGAACATGTAATTAGTCTATTTTGAAGTGGTTGTTTAGAATTAGTGTCTTTTAGTTTTTGATGACTAAACTTGGGGTTTCTAAGATACTGAGAGTTCCTATGTGGTTCGGTTTCAAACCTCTTCTATGGATTTGATGTTTTCTTTACTTCAGGAAAAGTAAAGATCTAAGTCTAAGGGAGTTGATATTACTCGGTTTTAATGCCTTATTGTGGGTATTTATACTCGCCATTTGGCATTATACGAGTGTTTTCCTTGTATATTTGGCCTATTTTCAGGTTTCCAGGTGTACGGGACGTTTTGGAGCAAAAAGATCAATTTCAAAAGATTTCAGGTGCAAACAGACAAAATGAAGACGGGCGGATTGATCCATATTGAAGAATGATCGATCCATGATGCACATAGGAAGAGATCGATTGATGTGGGCGCACAAATTGACTCGGGTCAATTTGTTAGGCTCGATTCGGTTCATGGTGAGAAAAAGATAAGAATGGGCTAGAGCGGCCCATATGGAACCCAACCCATGTAGAGAGCACAATGAGCAGAGAGAGCTCAGTGCGCGGAGAACACGGTGAGCAGAGAGCTCAGTACGCGAAGAGCATGGTGAGCAAAGAGAGCTCAATGGGCGGAGAGCATGGTGAGCAGAGAGAGCTCAGTGTGCAGAGAGCACAGTGAGTAGAGAGAGCTTAATGCGCGGAGAGCTCAATGAGTAGAGAGAGCTCTGTGCGCGGAGAGCATGGTGAGCGGGAGGAAAAATCCTGATGAGCTGAGATCATGGTCGGAGAGTCTTAAAGGAATACCCGAATATGGGCTACGTCAAGCCACTTGAGGCCCGTGAATGAGAGAAGTGAACAATGGGCCATCGAAGCCCATCACGAACAGAGCTTCGCATGGGCTGTCTTAACTCGTTAGGAAGCCCAGTGCGCAGAGTCTCCAAAGGAGCAAGGAGAGCAGACTGGACTGACGGTTACGAGAAGTTCAAAAGACGTAACGGTGTATCAGGAGCACTAAAGATGCATTGAGTGCGAGAGATACATGAAAGAGCTGCGGAGAGAGTTCTATAAAAGGTCTACGTAGGGATTCAGAAAGAGGACACAAAATCATTTGTAAACTTAGCATATTATTGAGAGAATATTGTAAACATGATGACTATGAATTTTCATGGATTTTACATATCAATTAGTATCAATTTTGAGGTCTTAAAGTGTGCATACATCATCTTTATGGTTAATTTTAGTAAGTTTACAATTTTTAGGACTTTTGCATTAGAATTTGCATATGCACGCATTTTGGAGATTTTTCAGGACTTTCAGGAGTTTTCGGAAAGGATTTGTGAGATTTCAGAAAAGCAGCACTCAGCGCGGAGTGGACTGGATCTACCTTAGCATCAAGGCATGATCGATCCCAACTCAACACATGCAGGATCGATCCCAACTCGACACTTGCAGGATCGATCCCAACACTTACCAGATCGATCCCATAGCCACTTCATATCGATCTCAGATCGATCCCACCTCAGCAAGGATCGATCTCCACCTCTACTTGGATCGATCTCCCTTTCTCTCTTTCAACGAAGTTTGTGAAGTCTCGAACGAAGCTAAGGAAGTGCACGAAGTTGAAGCAGGATTAAGAAGAAAATAGATGAGATCGATCTCACCTATGTCTAGATCGATCTCAACACTTAATACCTAAGATCGATCCCAACCTCAGACACACTTTGGACGCATCTCAGCTGGATCGATCCCATGCAAGTGTCTTCAGCTCGGATCGATCAAGCACTTACGAACTCAAAGTCAAACACGCTCTGACCCGACCAACTCAAATCCGGATACCACCTGAATCAAGGCCCAAGATCCAAGACAATGATTAGCATTTTGTCTTTAGTGCGAATTAGGGTTTTTTTCTGAACACTATAAAAGCCCTAATTCGCCCCCATTTTCTAAAGCTTTAGTTTTTCTTTCCTTTTTAGGTTTTGTCTTAGGTTTTTCATTTCTTTAGTTTGTTCTTAATGTTCTTGGTGTAAAAACTAGATTTCTTTCAAGTCCTTAGTTAATCTTCTGTTTTTCTTTAGCTTTCTTGCTTAGCTTTACATTGTTGCATATCTGGTTCTTGTTGATTTACGTTTTAAGTTTTAATCTCTTGTTTAGTTTACTGTTTTATTGCTGTTTTTCATTTCTGGGTTTATGTTCTTGCTGTTCTTCACCTGTTTTCCCAGATCTGCATGTTTAGCTTTAAGGTTATGTTTCCTGTTTCATCTGCTTCTACTCCCATGAGTAGTGAGTAGTCCACTAAGTTCCTGAGGATGAGGGTAGACTAGGGTTGATGTTCTGGGTTTGCCATAGTACCTAAGTTGTTTGTTCTTAGATCCCTTCTGTTTCACCCTAGCTTAATGCTGATTGAACTTCCACCCGGAAGGGATGAAGACCCGTCGTTAAGCCCTTCAACACCGGAAGGTGAGTCATTGAAGGTGACCGGACCAAGGTGACTTCAAAGATTCGTTTCCCCTTCTCTGTTAATAGATGTTGGGAAACTTGTTGACTAGAGTAGTAGTTGTTAATGTCTGCTAGGTAGTCACCGTCTATGACGGCAGTTGAGTCTGTGATTGCTTTGCTTGAGATTGGTTTCCAAGAAATTGGAATTGATTGTATATGTAACTACTGTGTAGGGGTCAACTCATTGTTTCAGGTATGTTAGGTACTTAGGTAACCCATGATAGATCCTTAGTCAATTACCCTATGTCCTCAGGAACTGCTTTACATTGCTTGCACCTTTCACCCTTTTTTGCTTTTACTCTGTTTTGCATTTAAGTGTTTTAATGCTTCTTTCTGTCTTTATGCTTTTTATGTTCATTTGCACTTAGACCTTTTAGCAACAAACCCCTTTTAACATTTAGCTTGACTTTAAAGCATCCATTGCATTCCAGATTGTTAGTATACTCCCATTATGGATTGACAAACCCATCTATACAACAACGATAGGTGATTGATACCCAATAGGCTTAAAATCCTATTATCAATTTGGCGCTGTTGCCATTTGGGAATTGTTACTACATTCTGGATTTTGGATCTTTTCATATCAAGCTTTTCTCTTACATTTTTACTTACTAGTCTACCTTGTTTGCTTTGTTTTCAGGTACCTGCTTAGCAGTGTATGAACCTGAGATGCAGAGGACCAACTGACTTGCTTCCACTCGTTGAAGACATCAGTGCTCTTGAACGAGAACACTCTCGGGAAAGACGTGAACACGAACGTGCGGAACACTTGAGAAGGTTGAACCTCAACATGGCATAAAAAATTGACAGAGAAACCCAGAACACCATCGGTGCTGGTGACAACCCAAACACTCACACCGTCAGACATGTAATCATTCCACTTGCAATCCAGAACAACAACTTCGAGATCAAGCATAGTCTCATTGCTATGGTCCAGAGCAACAGGTTCAATGGGCTACCTTTGGAAGACCCACTTGATCNTTGATATTACTCAGAATTAATGCATTTTAGTGGGCATTTATGCCTGCTAAACTTATATTATCTGAGCTCTTTCTTTGTAGAATTGGATCTTTCTAAGATTGTCAGGTGTTCGGGTCGATTTGGATTAAAAAGTGCTGAATTACTATTAATTGGATGGA
>OVBE01005461.1:0-19743 GCA_900406425.1 Iberis pinnata | reverse complement strand
TTTTCTCTATTGTGGTTTCTCTCTCTAAGAATTGATCGATCACGTAGAGAGAAACCACAGTAGAGACAAATGGTTGTTAGTTGGACCATTCTCTCTTTACTATAGTTACCATAATATTATGTTAGGATCCATCAGTTACTATGCTTTTCGGTACTCCATGAAACCACATTATTTCTTGGACATATTGTTCAAACAATACCTCTAAATTATCCTTCTGGTTGATAGCCAAAAAGTAGGCATACTTGTTGTTTATCCATAATAACATATATTATATCCTTCTTGTTCACCGAGAAACCAATTATGAAATTCATCATGATCATGTCCCACTTCCACTTAGGTATAGGTAAACTTTGTACAAGTCCACTGGAACATAAGATGTTCAACCTTAGCTATCTGATAGGTTTGGCATCCAACAACCCAACTAGCAACATCCCTCTTCAATCCCACCCAATGGTGATACCACTTTACGTCCTTATACAACTTTTTTGAACCTAGATGTATAGAAAACTTAGACTAATGTGCCTTTTTAGGAATTTTCATGAAGTTTTTTGCCGTTTAAAACACACACTTGACCATTCGCGAGAATACTCCCATTACTTGATGTTTGATACTCAAACTTTCATTTTTTGATGCTTTAACCAGATCTTTATATTTTTCATGAGCCAATCGTACCCTTGTTAGCAAGCCAGCTTGATTCTAATCTTTTCCTACCACTCCCTACTTCAATAGGCTTGGAGGGACTCCAAATTCATTTCTAGATGACTGTTCCACTCATCCGCCTCTATAGGCTTGGATCCACCCACAAATAACATAGTTACTAAATTATGCATTTTATCCATGATTTTCATATACGATAGTACCCTAATTTCTTCCCCGACTTCCACAACATGAGGCACATTCACTACAAAAGGTGGTGCCATCGGAACAAGTGCCATAATAGGTAATCTTTCCAACAATTTGGTTAGCAGACCCAGTCGCACATACATCAACACAAACATGAGCATTCACATTAGCTCTTTGGTTCACATTCTCAACATTACCCTCATTTGCTGCATTTCCCTCATTTTGATCTTTTACTTGCTATGGTATGTTCTTAAGAGTTCTCATCACGTCTTGCTTATTTCCCTTGGTTACTTTTGCCATATGAAAATAGTACAATTTTGAGTTAACCTCAAGACTAACTTTCATATCATCATAAAGAATGAACTGTATTACCGTGGTCAAATAGTGCAACAATGAAAAATAAATTGTGTGAATGGATATATTTTCTTAGAAACTCATCTTTACTTTAATATTTATGATAATTTCTCTCTTAAATAACTGATAGAACATGTAAATCTATAGAAGTGATGATGAGGACATCGAATCAAACATTGAACCAACACTTGTACCACAAGTTAGGGAAGCTCAAATGACACGCTCAAAGACTAGGAGACTTAGAGAAGGATTCAATGACATGGTCCAGACCCTAACAACAACAATTGAACTTGGAGGCTTCACCAAAAACAATCCAAAAGTGAACCTAAGCTCAGAAGGCCTCAATGAAGAGTTATTGGAGAATTTCGTCCATTTGAGCATCAAGGAGATCCAACCTAAACCAAAAATTTTTAAGTTTTTTTCTTGACAGGAAATATATCTCAACCAAAAAAGAATCATTCCAAGAAATTTCCTGAGCTAGATACACTCAATACAAGTATGTTGGCCATTATAGAGCAAACAAGGTCACAAGACGATTCTGGAGCAAACCACATGGAAATGCTTGAAGATAACTCTCATACAATCCTAAAGGGAATATAATAATAAGAAATCATCAAAGGATTCAAGATGGATGGACCAGAAAAACAGAATTCATTTCAGCTCCTAAACTGCACAATCCGAGCCAAAATCAGGTATTTTCAATCTATAAAATCTATGCAGGTTAAACTGAATTTATGTAAGGAATATAAGGCTTCAAAAGACAATATTTCAATCCCACGACGTGATTTAGCACTTTAATTTATTTTATTTTGAGTTTGCAAACATTTTTGTTTTGTGTATTTAAACGCTTTGTTGTTTTATTTTGCAAGTCCTGTTGTTTTGAGTCTTTGTTATGAATTTTTGTCGACCTAATTAGGTATTAAGTTGAAGAACCACTATATAAGGTTTCATTTTAGCCTTGTAAACCTTAGACCTTTTAGATGATTAATAAAGTTGCATTTTCCTCTCTTTCAAGTGGTACTTGTACAGATTTAAGCTTATGTCCTTTGTGTGTGGATTCAACATTGGAAGAGCTTGTTTGCTATATCAGAGATCCTTCCATATTCTCTATGGTGCGCTCGATCCATCTTTTGATCCTACAAGAGAGAGCGTTATAGCCAGCTTGTTTGATCCTATATCGATTCACCTTCACCCACTGAACCAGGACGAGAGAGCGTGAAAGCCAACATATTTGTTCCTATCTTCCACAACCAAGAATCTCCATGGAGTCTTAGATCATTTGGTATCAGAGCCATAGGTTCCTCCCTTTGGTTATAACCTTATATCCCTTTATCTTCTCAATTATGTCATTTTGTGTATGTTCATCTTCTGTTTGTGTTTGTTGAATTGTTTCTCTTCTGTTTGAGTCTATAAAACGAAAATCAAAATAAAAAGTGTCTAGAATCTTGTTTTAGGTTGTGTTTAGTGTTTGTTTAAGTATTTCATTCATCATAGTTGTTGCTTGAATTATTTTAGAGCAATCTGATATGTTTTTGAGTTTCTATGACTATTCAGCTTCTGTTTATGGTATTTTGATATGTTTGCTATTGTGTAAGCATAAGAAGTGACAAAAATGGCTAATGGTGACGGAAACCAACAAGATGAACTCCTAAAGATGCTAAATTCCATGAGATAAGAGATAAGAAACGTTACTCTAGTTGTTGGGACAATGAGACAGGATTTTGGAGAGCGAATAGGGCGTTTATAGCAGCCTAGACGTCAACCTATAAGAGGAGCTCGAATCAACCAGAATAATTAAAATGAAGATGAAGATGACATGCCTGAAATAGAGGATGATCCACCTGATCCTTTTCAGCATCAACATCATAGGAGACAAGATCCTCTAATGAGAAACCCACATAGAGAAGTAATGACACTTGAACAAAATTATGATATCAGATTAACCCCTTTTAGTTTTGTAGGAAAATAAAATCCAGAAGTTTATATGGAGTGGGAGAGGAGACTTGAGCATATCTTTTAATGTTTATGGGTATAATGAACGCAAGAAAGTTGTTGTTGGAACACAACTCATAGATAATGCACTTGCATGGTGAGACAGAAATGTAGCTGAGAGAAGGAGGCAACATTTTTCACCTATAGCAACATGGAATGACATAAAATACCTTCTAAGACTTAGGTACGTTCCTGAACATTATCATAGAGACTTACAAAAACATTTTCGTAAGTTATCGCAGGGAACCAGAAGTGTAGATGAGTATTTTGAGGATTTGAGAAGCTTATGAACTCGCTGGAGTTAGAAGAATTAGAGGAAGCTTTGATGGCTCAATTGGTTGATGGATTACAAGAGTTCATTTCTTGAAAGGTGGAAAGAGCTCAATACAATAGCCTACATGAATTGTTGCACCTTGCTGTCCAAGTGGAGCAACAAATTAAGAGAAAACTAGCCTTGTCAAACCTTGGTAAAACATCTCAAACGTGGGCATCAAGTAATCCTAAACCTCTTGACAAAGGAAAATCCATTGAGATAAATTTTCATTTCAAAGGAAAGAATATAGAATCTCCTAAGTTCAACTGACCAAAACAAGGTAAGACATTTAATGATACTCAAAGAACTCGTGATATAACCTGTTTTAAGTGTTAGGGAAGATGACACATCTCTAGGGAATGCCCAAATCAAATGGTAATGATTCTGACCAACAATGGAGATTATGAGTCCCAAAATGATCAAGATGATGATCCTAATGATCAAGAGAATGAAGTTGAGTAATGAGTATCCTGATGTTGGAGAATTACTTGTGACGAGAAGGATGATGAGTGTTCTTGTGCAACCTGAAGATAAAATGTAAAGAGAGAACATCTTCCACACTTCCACACTAGATGCACCATTAAAATCAAGGTATATACACTACAAGAAAAAGGCTATTTAGTATCATTTATTTTTAATATTTGTATTAGTTATAAATGATGTAAATAAAATTTAAATCATTTAAATAAATGACTTAATAAGTGGTGATGCAAATATCTTACATCAATAAATAAAATTGACGTAAATATTGCATCATTTTTTCAATTGATGTCAGTATATGTCAGTTATTGAAAATGATATTATATTTTACAACAATTGATAAAATTGATACTATTATTTATTTCAATTACGATAATTGATATCAATATTTGAATCATTTGTAAATAATTGATACAAAATTAATATTTTTAATAAATATATTAAATAGTGTTAATTTTTAGTATTTTGTAATATAATTCAAATGATAATAGAATTTGCTACCGTAAAATTATTGAGTATTTCATAATTCTTATCAGTTAGTTAATTAAATTATTAATGGGCGGTTCCTACAATCAAACCCCCTTAAAATTTTCCAACTATTTTTTTCTACCGATGTAAAGACTTTTCTCTAGTAGTGTAGAGAATATATAGTAAAAAAAATTTGATCCATCTTTTCAATATGATCGGTGTGGGAAAAAAAGATATCAAGATTTTTATTCCAATATGTCAAATTTTTTTCCTTTTCTTTATTGAATAAACCAAACTCAATCAATTTTCTATTTGACAAATTTCCACTACATCAATTTTTTTACAGTTTATCATTTCTAAATTTTTATGTAGTTTAATATTTTTTATAAACATATATGACAAATAAATTTGAGATTTAAAGTATTTATTATTATTATTATTATTATATTAATTTTTTCAATAAATTTTCAAATAATTTATATATACATTAGTTATTAATTAATGTGAATTTATTTGAGTTAATATGAATATTTTAAATAAAAGAAACAAAATTATTATAATTGATGCCAAACCAAATATTTAATATCATTTCTTAACAAATGATTTTGTTCAAATTTATTTATTTATGTGATATATTATTAGTGATGCAATATTCTTTTTTGATTGATGTTAATCTAATGTGTAGATACATTAGTTATTAATTGATGTAAATTTATTTTTGCATCAATTTTTTCAAAAATGAAGTAAATTATATAAATTTGTGTTGGTTATGATAAAATGATGTAAGCATAAATTATTTATGTTAATTATATTTGAACTGATGTTAATATATTGATAATAACAACATTTATTCTAACCGATGTAAAATCAAACAATATATATCATTTATTAATAAATAATTTTATTTTATATCATTTATTAATAAATGTAACTGTTTTATATAATTATTTTTATGATATATTATTAGTGATGTAAAACATCATTTTTCTTGTAGTGATAATATGATCATAGATTGTGGTTCTTGTACTAATATGACTAGCAAGTATATGGTGGACAAATTAAGACTTGAGAAGACTAAGCATCCTAAGCCATATAAGTTAAGATGGCTAACTGATCAAACTGAGCTGAAAATAACCGAACAAGTGGTTGTTCCACTTTGTGTTGGAAAATATCAAGATCAAGTTGTTTGTGATGTGGTTATAATGCAAGCTGGATATCTTTTACTTGGTAGACCATGACAATTTGATCGAGCTACTAATCATGATGGCCGCACCAACCAGTACACATTTATGCACAAAGAGTGTAAGTTCACTCTTGCACCTTTTTCACCATCTGAAGTACATGATTTACAAGTGCATATGAGTAAAGAAAGTGAGGTAAGTAAATCTAGTATTTATTTATCTCATGGTGCTTTTTCTAAAGCCATGAGTGCCAAGGGCACCGTGCTACTAATGTTGTTTAAAGAATGTAAGTGCATTCCTAGATGAATTAGAATTTCCAGTATAAATTAAAGATCTCTTAGATAAGTTCAAGGATGTTTTTCCGGAAGAGATTCCACATGGTTTACCTCCAATTCGTGGTATAGAACATCAAATTGATCTTGTTTTAGATTCAGCATTGCCTAATAAACCAGCATACCGAATGAACCTAGAAGAGACTAAAAAACTTGAGAAGCAAGTGCATGACTTTATGGACAAGGGATACATCCGGGAAAGCTTTAGTCCTTGTGTTGTACCAGTACTTTTAGTACCTAAGAAGGATGGCACATGGAGGATGTGTGTGGATTTCTGNATGGACAAGGGATACATCCGGGAAAGCCTTAGTCCTTGTGTTGTACCAGTACTTTTAGTACCTAAGAAGGATGGCACATGGAGGATGTGTGTGGATTTCCGAGCAATAAACAACATTATCATCAAGTATATGCATCCAATTTCACGTCTAGATGACATGTTAAATGAGCTGAGTGTAACAACAATATTTTAAAAGGTATATCTCAAAAGTGTTTATCACCAAGTGAGAATACGTGAAGGAGATGAATGGAAAACCGCATTCAAGACAAAACAAGGATTGTATGAGTGGTTAGTCATGCCTTTCAGGTTTGACAAATGCACCAAGCACCTTCATGCGTCTCATGAATCAGGTTCTAAGGGTTTTCATAAGTAAATTTGTTGTTGTGTATTTTGATTATATTCTTATTTACATAAAATTCTTATATGATCATATTAAGCATCTAACACTTGTTTTACAAACACTTTGATAGGAAGGCCTCTATGCTAACCTCAAGAAGTGCATCTTTTGTAATGATAAACTTTTTTTCTTAGGTTTTGTTGTGAGTAGACAGAAATTACAAGTTGATGAAGAGAAAATCAAGGAAATTCAAGAATGACCTACACCAACAACAATTGGACATGTTAGAAGCTTCCATGGTCTTGCAAGTTTTTATAGGCGTTTTGTGAAGGGCTTTAGCACTATAGCATCACCTCTAACTGATGTGATAAAGAAGAATACACCATTTTCACGGGGAGCAGTTCACGAGACATCCTTTATACACTCTCAAAGAGAGCCTAAAGCACCAGTTTTAGCTCTACCAGATTTTGAAGAAATATTTGAAGTAGAGTGTGATGCATCCAGGTTGGGAATATGGGCTGTACTACATCAAAGGAATAGGCCAGTAGCATTCTTTAGTGAGAAATTAAGTTGAGCAATGCTTAATTATCCAACTTATGACAATAAACTCTATGCTTTGGTTAGAGCACTTGAAACTTGGCAGCATTATCTTTTATCCAAGGAGTTCATCATACATACAGATCATGAGACTCTTAAGCATCTAATAGGTCAAACTTCACTCAGGAGAAGACATTCTAAGTGGATGGAATTTATAGAGACGTTTCCATATGTTATAAAGTACAAGAAAGGAAAGGAGAATGTGGTGGCAAATGCATTATCAAGAAGACATGCACTAATTTCTATAATGGAAGCAAAGGTTTTAGGATTTGAGCACATCAAAAAGCTATACAAAGATGATCTAGACTTTGGAGATGCCTACGAACAAAGTGGGAAAGGAGAATTTGTAGAATATTATCTACATGATGGATTCTTATTCCAAGATAAGAGGTTGTGCATTCCACACGAATCTTTAAGGGAGTTGTTGATTAAAGAAGCACAAGGTGGTGGCCTTATGGGTCATTTTGGTGTGGATAAAACATTGACAGTAGAGGTTGATCATTTCTTTTGGCCTCACCTCAAGAAAGATGTGGAGAAACATTGTTCACGTTGTGTAGCTTGTCATAAAGCTAAATCCAGGTTACATCCTCATGGTCTTTATTTACCTTTACCTATTTCAAATGCACCGTGAATGGATATTTCTATGGATTTTGTGCTAGGTTTGCCAAATATTAGACACAAAGATTATGTCTTTGTTGTTGTTGATTGATTTTATAAAAATGGCACACTTTATACCACGTGACAAGACTAATGATGCCACACAAAAAACTGAGTTATTCTTTAAAGAAGTTGTGCGCTTACATGGATTACCTAGGACGATTGTATCTGATCGGGATGCAAAATTCCTAAGTCATTTCTGCAGAACCTTATGGAAAAAGCTTGGCACAAAGCTGGTATTCTCTACAACTTTTCATCCTCAAACGGATGGACAAACAGAATTGGTAAACCGTACCTTATCTACTTTTCTTAGAGTTAATCTTGGTCGTAGTATGAAAACATGGTTAGATTATTTTCCTTTTATTGAATTTGCTTATAATCATGCTACTCACTCTGCTACTAAGATGTCTCCTTTTGAAGTTGTGTATGAATTTAATCCACTAACCCCGCTGGATCTTTCATCAATTCCACAAGTTAAGCAAGTTAATTTAGATGGTCTCAAGAAGGGAGAATTTGTGAAGAAGCTACACCAAAAGGTCAAGGACAATCTTGAGAAGAAAACTGAAGAGTATAAGAAACAGGCTGATAAGAGACGCAAGGAGATGGTGTTTGAACCAGGATATTGAGTTTGGTTGCATATAAGACCAAAAAAATTCACACAAAAGAGGAGTTCAAAGCTAGCACCTAGAGGAGATGGTCCATTCAAAATTCTAAAGAAGATCAATGACAACGAATATCAATTTGAACTTCCAGGTGAGTTTAACATCTCACATAGTTTTAGTGTTGCTGATCTCTCTTCATATGATGCAGATGATCCAGTTTTGAAGTCAAAACCTTTTGAAGAGGGTGAGAATGATGAGGACATCGAACCAAACATTGAACTAACACTTGTACAACAAGTTAGAGAAGCTCCAATGACAACATATAAGGCTTTAAAAGACAGCATTTCAAGTCAAATACGTGATTTTACACTTTGGTTTATTTTATTTTAAGTTTGCAAACATTTTTGTTTTGTGTGTTTAAACGCTTTGTTGTTTTATTTTGCAAATCCTGTTGTTTTGAGTCTTTGTTATGAATTTTTGTCGACCTAATTAGATCTTAAGCTGAAGAACCACTATATAAGGTTTCCTTTTAGCCTTGTGAACCTTAGACCTTTTAGTTGATTAATAAAGTTTCATTTTCCTCTCTTTCAAGTGGTACTTGTAGAGATTTAAGCTTATGTGGAAGAGCTTGCTTGTTGTATCAGAGATCCTTCCATAGTGTATGTGGTGCGTTGGATCCATCTTCACTTCCATATTCTGATCCTACAAGAGAGAGCGTTATAGCCAGCTTGTTTGATCCCATATCGATTCACCTTCACACACTGAACCAGCACGAGAGAGTGTGAAAGCCAACGTGTTTGTTCCCATCTTCCGCAGCCAAAGACTCTCCCCGGAGTCTTATATCAAGTGATATGAGTGTCTGATAATCATCGGGAAAATTGTGGTTTTTGGCCAAACGAAACCATATGGTAACATTCCAATCAAAAGACGCCACGCGATAGTGTGTTCACTCAACCACTCCAACCCATTATTTTACCCATATACCCACAAAAGTGTAAGTTTCTCGGGCATGTAATTGTTCTCGCCCCCTTTTGCACATGTGTCCTAACATTAATAACTCTCCTATTAGAATATGACCAATCATGTATGAATCATGATCAAGACTATCTGAATCTAAGCAAACACTTCTTAAAATCACCCAACTTCTAGTTTACTCCGATTTTCATGGACTGTTGGGCCGATCTAGATTAAGCTCTACTTTCCCAACCTAATCAATCCGCACCTTTGGCCTAACTCAGTCTCATATTGACTAGCTCATGAACACTTAGATACCCAACTAAGTGACCTTGATGTAACTTTTTATCCATTCTTATGATTGATCCTATGATCCTTCCTTGCATCCATGCATATGGTCTATTCATGATCACATGGGTATGCTAAGCCTAGTTCCATCCCAAATATAATTATCAGTCCGTCTGTATATATGAAAAATATGACACCTCTCTTACAATTTTAGTACCCTTTTTGATGTTCAACCAACACATATTTCTTATGTTTGAGGAGTCACTAAGACTTTTTGTCTTAATTTATTTTTCATTTAACCAAAATTTCTTTCGTCTTTTTTAAATTTTACATGTTAGTCTTAGTCATGGTTCATCCATGATGATCCTATTGAGTATCGCAAATATTGTAATATCTCCCGGCTACACCCACATGCCAGTTATATATGTAGTTTCTTTCGGTAATTGTGAAATCCATCCAATTCTGTAATGATATTTTTAATTCAAAATTTTTAAGACATGGTATTTTAAATTATTTTCCATTGATTATTAGTAATAAGTGTAACCATGTGCAAAAGATTGCATGAGAAACGCAACCTTCCATATTATTTTGTAAGAATTTTGTTTATAATTTTATCATGGTAAACATAATATTGGGTCCACAACTAACTAATCCTATATGTATCTTCCCATATTTGGTAACTGTGGTAATTAAAGCATTGCAATAATATGATGATGAATAATCCATCATCACTGCCCCTCAATAACAAAGCTTCTCAGTTTTTGATATCACTTCATTCAAGATATAACACTGTCCCTAACATTAAAGATGATCCCGCAAATTTTATTTTATATTACTTAAATTGATTACTAATAACTACATAATATAGGATGTTAAATTTTGATATTTAAACATATATTAGACTAATTATTTAAAAATATGAAATTCAATAATATGCAAAATATAAATTTGATTTGTTATTTGTTAAATTATCATATTTACTAATTTTAAAATAAAACTAGAATCTATTTTCATTATGTTCATAAATATATAGATGTTGTAATAGCCATAATTTATTGATAGTATGAGTTTATAATTTTTATTCTAGTAACTTATTTAAATTTTCCTCAAAAAAAAATAATCTTTTAAAATTGTAGTGATTCTGTTTTTTAGTTAGTGAATCAATTTTTAGGAGCCTAAGTAGCTATTGTAAAACATTAGTAAGGTTCTATGACATTATTATTATTATTTTTATAAACCATTGAAATAAATTTTAAGGTACGCACAATTTATTTATATAAAGATTTAGTTATTATATTTAGTTTTAGAGAAATTTGGTAATCAACAATCCTCAGCACTATGCTTTCTAACAATCTAGGGAAATAATTTCCTCTTAGAGTCCCAAGTTGCTCCACTTCCATTATTTCATTAGGTGATCTTGCATCTCTCTTCCATATTGGTTTTGGATCATGAACCACCTTCGTATTGTCTCAACCACTACTTTTTCCTCAGTCTCAAGACCTGACTCACAATCAAACCTCTTCATAATTATAGTCTCATGACCAGCCCCAACCGAATTTGCCTTTAATGCGTATTTTGTCATACATCCAGAAGGAGAAAAAATCATAAGATTCCTCGTGGAGCTATTATCAAAGCAAAACCATTGTGGTTATTGTTATTTTTTTGTCGAAGTTTCAGAAAGTGATGCAATTACATTCGAAAAAGAGCATCCAACTATTTCAGCAGCTGCAACCACCACTCATGGTTCCAACCCACCTGTTTCTGTTTTTCCTCTCTCTCTGGATCAATCTCAAACAAATGACTTGTTCCTATTGAATATAAAATTGCTATCATTGTTGAAGTTGATGTCTTGTATCACCTGAAAAATCTCATTTAAGTATATTCGAAGAAGTCAAAGATTCAACATGTGTAAATGAACAGTCACTGTTTATTGCATTAGTAAAACCACGCTCAAGCCTGTATAGATGCACAAAATAGGTTGCGCTCGAATCACTATTTGTAGAGATTTTTGGCATTATTTTGAAGACGTTGATATTGTGTTCCAGAATCAAAGCCGTCACCAAAATAAATCCGCTTGGATCAAATCTCAAAGCTGAAAATTGAGTCTTGTGTACCTTAAACTGCGTTATGACACTTTTGCTAAGTTAGGACGTTTCACATATTAGTCTCACTCCACATAAAGTAAATGCAAATAAATTCTTCACAATAAAATAGGATTTTCCAAGTATCAACAAATTAGTTGAATGAGAATTCAAGTTTTAGTCACATCACACGATTTTTCATTACCTGTAGTAAGCTAGAAGTTGTACTGCACCATTATAGCCAATGCATCACAAATCTAATTAACCTGAAAAATGTGATGAAAAGAATAGCTTCTGACATTATGATCATGATGATAACATTTGCGTTGCAGAACAATGAAGAATATACCTAATCAATATTTTTGTTACCTGAAAACATAATTACCAAAGTTAATTAATGAATACCTCCTGCTACCTCTAAGAAATGGTCAAAGAAAAGGAACATTGGCCATCCTTATTAATGACATGTCTCATCAACCATTTGGTTCACAAAGTTCCCTTCTGCATGAAGTTGGTAAACTATTAATCTTGGTTGTCTCACATGCATAAAACAAAAACTTGAATATCGAAATGTATCATCACACAAATTTTTTTCGTAAGAGAACATGGAGAGAACCATTTGAAAATAGGTAGAGGTTACACATAATTTAAGCAAAATTTAGAGTGTTTAGACAGAACTATGATAAATATTATTTTTATAAGTAGTGAGAATGAGAATGAGAATGATTTAGAAAAAAAGAAACTTTTAGGAAACTTGACATTCAATGACATACCGATGAATGATAATGAAGTTGGTTAACCTCTCTCTTATATTCTTATTCTTCATATTATTCTCATTGTTCAAGAGCTGCAATTGAAATGATAAACAATTCTCCGCAATCCTCAAATTTTGGGACCCACTTACCGATTGTTGCAGCAACTGGGTCGGCATGACCTGCTTCCTCATTCTCACTCTGAAGTAACATTCAATTATCTACAGAGGACACCATGGTGTTTGCTTCTCTAAGATGGGCCAGAGCTTCATCGCCACAAACGTGCCGCTTTGAGAGAGAGGGAGGCCATCGTTATCTTCAATGCGCCGACCTTCTGCAAGATATCTTGCCAAAAAGCCACATGGTTCATGATTTAGTTATGAGAAGGAGATTATGGGTTTCGTGAGAGTAGGATTTGAAACGTCAGGCAATTTTGTTGTATAAAGGATTAGATGAGTCTCCTTTTTTCCAAAAACTTTTATTTTTATTTTTTATTTTGAATTGTTGATGTGGTAGCAAGAGGAGGTAGTCCTGGGAGGCTGACGTGGCCATCCAAAATACCTCAAATTATTCTTTTTATTTAGTATCATGCAATAAAATAACTATTTAGTTACATGAAATAGCTAAAAAGTTTGATTAAAATAGGATTGACATTATTACAACCGCATACTTTACACACTCAAACTTTTCTTCCCAACTTGTTAGTTCCTTAATCTATAACCCAAATTACACTTCTCTTTACCCGACCCCTATATTTTTAGATTTCATTCGGTTCCTACATCTGCGATGAATTACTCTAGATAGCAATTAGAAAACTTATAACCCAATTAAAAAATTGTGTTTGATGGGTTAATTAAACCGAAACAGAACCAAATCTACACTCAATTTTACCTATACCCGATTTCAGTTTTCACCCAAACCCGATTTTAAAAAACCCAACCCAAAAGCCCGACTCCCACCCTTCATTTTACGCAGAAAATCGAGTTGGGGCCTTAAATGTTTTTAGAGTGTGTTCTTCATCGAATTCAAGAGAGTTTTTTAGGATGAGTGAAAGAAATACGATCTCCATCAACACCTTTCAATCGGCATGTTCATCACGTGTGAGAGTGAGGAGAAGACATCAATGGATTACTACTCAATGTTGGTGTGGAGAGAATCTTATGATGTATGTATCGAAGACGAAGGATAATCCATTCCATCGATTCTATAGGTGTGAAGTAGTGTTAAAGGTATGAGCTTGAGCTGTTAAAAGAGTAGTTTATAAATCGGTTTTAAGAAGATTTAAAACTTACAATAACTTTTTGCATGTGTTTTTTTAGTAGATTAATGGATAATTTTTGGATTAAATTGGAAAAATATATTAGCTATTTCGATGAATAAGCAAAGAAAATGAAATATGACATATAGTTTGTTGGATGAAATCGAAAAAAATAGTAGCTTTGTTAGATGAAAATTAAGGAGAAGATACATATAACTATATGAGTTTTATGTCTTATTTGTAGAACAAAAGGAAAAATATATGTTCAAATGGGTGGATAAAACTTTGGTTGAAGAAATGAGAATGGTCAATGAAAACACTTAGCGGTTGGTGAATGAGGGTAGAGACTTTAAATATAAGTTTGAGAAAAAAATGAGAAATATGAAAGCAATGGTGGTTAAGTTTGAAGAATACTTGAACAAGAAGAAGAACATGGAGAATTTGAAGAATGTTGAGGTTGTGAATGCTAATGTTAAGAAGATTGGATGCTTTTTCTTTTTCATTGGAATAATGGTTTCGGTTTGTTACGTTTGTAAGATGTTATGTGATTGAGGTTGGAGGGTGTTAAATTGTGTTGTTATTGTGTTAGGTGTCAGTTATAACATCTAGTGTTGGTGTGAATATGATAGGGTCGGTTATTAACATCTAATGTTTGGTGTTTGTCTTTTTTTAAAAAAAAACTTACTTTAACTAATGTGTGGAATATTTTGTGTGTAACAATACTTTGTTTAAGTAAAAAAGACAAGAGGACTTTGTTTATATAAATATTCAATTTGCATTAAACAACAAACTGATATAAGACAAAAATCATTATGCTGTCGAGACAAAACATAAAAAATCCAAGCCAAAAGACTTCAAAACCTTAACCAAAAAGAATAAAAGCCGAGAAAAAATGCAACAAAACTTAAGACCAAAAACAACCTACACCCAAGATTAATAAGAATCAAAACCTGAGAAAACTAACACTTCAAACACCCGAGACAACAACAACATAACCCAAGACCAAAGCAACTACACATGAGACAACAACAACAACAACATAAACCGAGACCAAAGCAACAACAACATAAAACCCAAGACCAAAGCAACCTACACCCGAGACAACAACAAGATAAACCTAGACCAAAGCAGCAACAACATAAAACCCGAGACCAAATAGCATTGAACAACATATATCCGAGACCAAAGCTAACTCAAACTCCACTTGTTTGAGAGAGTTGTGTAATCTTCAGGGCTTGTGTAGGTGAGCAAAAAAGGTTAGTAACTTTATTTAGATATAAACGTTTTAATTACGAATCATTCATTTTGAGAATCATCATATCGATCTCTTTTGTGAGGATGAACCATGCATCCTGCAGCATTGTGACCTGCGACTAAGATTGTGAAGTTTGTGGCTTCTTCTTTGGTATTTCATGTTTCTCCTTCTTTCTTTCGACATGTTCTTCTTTTCCTTTTTCTTCCTACCCGGGAGAAATGGTACTGGTGGAGCAACCATTAAATTGTAGTCACCAGTCATCCAAAATTGTGATCCACGAACATGAATCAATGGAGTTACATATGTCTCCATCCACATAAATGTTGAGCAGCAAGTAGATACATAATCTTCTATATTCATTTTTGATCTATCATAGCTCCGTACACATGCTCATATGGTACTCTGTTACTTCCCATTTTGTGAAAGTAAAATTCTTCCTTAGTGTATTCACACGGTATGGATTTCCTTTCATATGTACCTCAAATATTCCAAATGATTCGGTGTACATCTTACATTTTTCTATATCATCTTTCATTTGAAACTAGCATGTCCGTCACATATTTGGTAAACTCGCCTTGATGATTTTGTGAGTTCCTGTTCCTCTTACTTATTCTTTGCATTGCTAGTATTCTTACCATCTCAAGCATATGGACTAATGCCTTCTCCCTAGCTTTTTTGATGGATTTGTTGAATGACTCTGTCACATCGTTACCGACGTTCTCACAACCGACCCTTTTATTTGCGAAAAATGCTATAGACCATGTTTTCGGTTTCCTTTCATAACATCATCATAAAGTGTCAAGTTGTAATCTTGTATCCTCCTTAACTTCTCTGAGATTTTTGTCTCGTTGCAGATCCAAACAAGTCTCCAAACTAGAGACTTAAACATGTCTTTGTTAACTGATTTTCAAACTCTTTGTCAAACCACTTCAGAGCCAATTGTTTTCCTATTTGGCATTGATTACTTGAGCTCACTATCTTCCAATTCTTTTAAATTGATTCTAAATCTCCTCGAGCATTAGATCCTCATTAACTCTATTTTTTCCATGAATAATCGTTCTATCACTGGACTTTTGAGCATTTGACATTTGTCGTTCGAAGTACACGTGCGAATCTCGTTCCTGGTCTTCACAACCCCCACTGTTGTGTCAATTTATCAAAAGAACTATATACACGCCATTTTCATCCTGCCATTTCACATTTATAGCTTAATTTTGTCTTGTCCCACCTTTCTTGCCTAATGTTATTCCATGTTCTTAATGCATACTCTAAAAAAAGTTCCTTAAAATCATAACATGTAAAGAATGAATTCCCTAAAGACAACTTATCGGTTATATCATCTCCTTCTCTCATAAACAAAAACTCATCAGCAATATCAGATATAACATTAGGGTTTATAGGTTCCTCATCAACAAAACTAGCAACAAATTGTTCAGTTTCGAATTCAAACCTATAAGCAATGTCATCTTCTTCTTCACCATTACCCAAATTACGAGCTCCATTACCATCAGAATTGTCCCCAGCTTCTTCAGTGACCACCATCGACCTCTCTCTACCTTCTCTATCATCAACGAACGCAAAATCAGAGACTTTCTTCACCTTGAAATCGAAACCAACACAAGAACCCTAGAAATCCCCTTGAACTTTTCGTTTTTTTGTTTGGGTTGAGAATTTTAAATTCGAATTCAGGTTATGTTTAAGTTGGTTTGGTTTTGTTTAGATTTAATTACCCGCCAAACATCATTTCTAATCGGATTTTAAGTTTTCTAATCGCTATTTAGAGTAATTAATCGCAGATGTGGTAATCTAATGAAATCGAAAGTTCATGGGGTCGAGTAAAGAGGAGTGTAAGTTTGAGTTGTAGATTAAAAATCTAACAAGTTGAGAGGGGGAAGGGGGGGGGGAGGAGTTTGGGTGTATAAAGTTGGGGAGATGTCAACCCATTAAATATGAATGAATAACTCTGTCATTAACATGTATAAAGTAGTTATTGTCTTTCCTTTTAACTATCGCTAAACTACTTTAACCTGCGAGGTATATAAACATGAACACATCAAGTAAACCCAGCGAAATTAGTAATGGTCCTAATAATAATTATATAGATGTGGTAATGGACAATTTGATGTGACTTCATGAAAATGTAAAAGAAGGCAATGTGAATACTACGCAAAAATTAATAGAATTTTACATCAATGATCGAGTATGGTTCACCGAGTGTCGATTTCATAATCTATTCCATTATTATTGATATATGATAAATTTTTGTCGGCCTGTCATTAACTGAATGTGGATTCACGACACTATGCTATTTAATCTTCGTATTTCTCTTTGCAGTGTCTTTTTAACCCTTTTCTGCTTCTAAATTGAGTAATATAGGAAGGGGTATGCGATAGGTAGGCTTCGGAAAAATACCTTAATCAAATAGAACCAAAACAAATAGAACCAAACTGAATCAAATTAGATGATTCGGTTGATTAAGTTTGATCATTGGATATTGGCAGAAAACCAAATGGATTATTTTTTTTAGATCCATGGATATCAGTTCCTTTTGGTTATTACTCAAGAACCAATGGGTAACCGAATGATCCAAACCATATTAGCTTAGAACCATAAACTTTTTGAGTTGTGTGACAAGCATGCAACAACTATACCACATGAAAATTTTCTAATTGTTCCATTTAATTTTTGATAAAATGACACAACATAAATATGAATTTATGATATTTTCATATTTCTTTGGTATTTTTCAGTTAGTTTCGAATAGTTCGGATATTTGTTAGCATCTCAAATGATATGGTTAACAAAAGTTTCGGTTATTTTGGATAGTTTAAGTATTATTTTGTTATTTAAATATATATGAGGGATATTTTCAAATATTTTATATCCGAACCAAAAACTACCCAAAATTTTTTGTTTTCACAATTTACAAACCGAACCTATCTAAATCAACAACTAATAACACCACAACTAAAACCATTTTTTATATTCATGTTTGGATCCTAAATCTCTTACCCGATCAAACCAAAATCCAAAAAATCAAATCGAAATCGAACCAAATTTTGTTTGGTTTCTATTTAGATCCTAAATTTCTTACCCTAAAAGCCAAAATGAAATCGACCCGAATACTCGAACACACAAAGCTAATTGTAACATCATGATTTCCCGTTAGAGTCAAATCAGTCTATTAACTAACTTTGGAAACAAAATTTCACTTTATTAGCAATAAATGTTGAAAATACAACTTATGTGTCGAAATCAAACCTTAAATGAACCGGATCTCAAACTTATTGAAAATCAAATAACAATAACTAAAAGAAGATGAATAAACCCAACTGCAATCCCAAAATCCAACACTTCCGAAAAAGACTATTCGTCATGTTTACTTGTGAGGAAAAAAGGTAATAGGAGGAGTGAGTAACTCGTCATCCAAGGATTACTCAGCGATAGGGGATTCTGAGAAATCCCTAATTCCATTAAAACACAATCAACACCCAAACTACGCTAGACGTTGACCTTAAGACATGCAGACGAACCTAATGTTTGCTTATCACGCAATTCACACAAAACCTTAGTGACATGAGTGCTCGCTACACTGTTTGAGAGTCTTTTCCGTAGATGGAGATCAATCCCTCTACAATCCTCAGACACTTTTGTAGTTCTGACATAAGTGCTCGGCTACACCATCACAGTTATCAGCCCATGTTGGACACCATGATGCTTCTACAGTTTAACGACTGTTAGCGACTCCGACATCATAAGGCTTTACACGTCCCTTCAAGGTGCCAGCGGTGATGGAGAAGAATTACAGCGGCGATGACTGTTAGAAACTGACAACAACGGTTCAAAAACTGGTTTAGAGAGATTTTATGGAAAGAAAGGAGGAGGAGACAACTCAGTGTGGTAGTGATAATATTTCTGCGGTGGTTCAATGGTAGTAGAGGTGATTAGCAGTGATGATGGATAAAAAGAGATATTTAGTGGCTGAGAGAAAACAGAAAAGAACGTTCTCTATAAAAGTGATTTATAAGTGTGAAGAATAAAATAACTAGGTTTCCTCCTTTTATACCTCCAATTGGCGAGCGGGGTTTGGGCTGAAATTTTATTGGGCTCTGTTTTGGATGTAACAATGCTCACCCACTGACACATGATTCATTCCCAAATTTGAACCATTGATGTCATCCTCGGTAACGTCCTTACAAAGTTCAAGGTACCCCTCAAGCATCTGACGTTTTTACTCCTAGGTTACCTCTCAAATATTGTCTTGTTCCCAACAAACTTGGACCCTCTTAACAATCTTTCCATTAACCATCTCGTCCTTTTGGTGCATAACTTTTATTGGTTTAGCCATAACTGACAAGTTCTTACTTATATCCGATGGTGGTTTCTCCAAGATTAGCTTAGGTTCCTTGCCCACCTTTCTTGGAACTGATATATGGAAAACGTCGTGGGAGTCTGCCAATTCTTATGGTAGTGCCAAAAGATAAGGTATTTATTCTATCCTTTCTAGATCATGTAGGGTCTCATATATCTTGGTTTAAGCTTATTCAACTTTTGTGTCGCCTCATAAACTCTGAATGTCCTCATTTTTCAGGTATACTTTATCACCAACAGAGAATTCTACAGCTTTCCTTTACTGGTCTTGGTAGCTCTTTTGGTGATCTTGTGCTTCCAGTAATATTTTCTTAAGCAACTCTACTTGTTGAACAGTCTCTTACACCATTT